>CATIWQ010088589.1:0-21535 GCA_949673415.1 Euphorbia schlechtendalii | reverse complement strand
GAATCTCTATACTACGGTATCATTTAGGCTTAACGGATCTAGGTTGTATCAAATTTCTCGGAAGAGCTAATTCAGGTGGTGACTCTGTATAACGTAGGCTAGAGGTTTAGGCCTCGAGTCTTTAGAATCCTTTCCACAACCATGACACACATTATCGAAAACCCCAAGCCCCATCTCACAAGGCCGTGCATCATGGCAACTGCGCTGGTAGAACATAGTCCGCTCACACATACCCTAGCGATCAGGATGATAGGGGGTGATTACGGGTATAGTGATGGTCACATGTTGGTAAGACGAGCTATCAAGATGGGATACATTGCTCCTGATATAGTGATATAATGAGAGATGTACCTTAGGGCCCCTTTTTGAAGAGACACACTCATAAACCTTTGATCAGAGTATAAGATTGATAGAACGGGTTTCTAGTCAATCTTGATACATTATGGTGAGTGGTGTTCTTCTGAACAAGTTTAATTCCAGGATAACTACGGTTATTACATGAGGTAACGCTTAATCCGAGCTTAATAAATTGGATGGTAGTTAACCTAATGGAAGGAGTGTATTGTATTGGTTACTACTGCAGAACCAGATCAAGTAATAAGCACGTGACATTCTAAGTTTCGAGGGATCATACACCTTTACTAGAAAGTCTATTTGATTGTCTAGAGTTATCAGGTTCCATATCGGTCTGGAACACTAAGTCTAAAGGTGCCTAGATGGGAAGCTAAGTTTAGGTTAATCTCTAGCGACTCTATACTTCGGGATCCTATGAGGTGACACACTTTGGGTCTTTATCGAATTAAGTAAAGAACCTATAGACTAGGTCTATGCCGAGAATATTTGTTTGTCAAATTCATTGAAATAATTTTTAATTGGTTGGATCAAATTAATAATTAAAGGGAATAAAAGAGAAAATAGGGAAAAATTGCACGTAATGGAGCAAGGGAATTTTCCCATTGCGAGTGGGCCCCAAATGAACACGGGATGTTTGAAGTAGGGCCTACTTGGCTGCCTTGCAAGCTGAAAAGCTCATGGGCCGCTAGCACGCGTAGTAAGCCCGTGCACTCTAGCAAGCAGTTAGGGCTTACCTTGTGGAGGCAACGGGCGAGTCCACAAGTCTTAGCGACCCGCTTTACTGACCTAGTTGTGCAATGGAAATATTCACATCCAACATTATTTTGGAAGGGGAGTCTACAACTCCCCCTCTCCCTATAAATAGGCCTCCCCTCTCTCATTATTCCACACTTCTTCTTAGCCTTTCTCTTTGAGTTCGACATCTTTTCTTCGTGAGCTTTTGCAAGATCCTCCACAAGTTTCTCCAACGTTGCAAGAATTCTTTAGAAGGTTCTTTCTTTTGAAGGTAGCTTTCTTAGTTTATATTTTCGGGTTGGTCTTCTTGCGGTCTTGCAACTATTATCTGCCAACGGGTTCTACCTTTACAGAGGTTTTTATCCATGAAGATCCGTGTGGATCAATCGTAGAAGCTATCCTAATTTGGGGGCTAGTGCCAACGGAGTTCTACCGAATTGCTCTAAGGGAATGCCGTATCCAAATTGAAGAGAGGCATGCATCAACTAGTAATGTTCTAAACTTATATGCTAGGTTTTCTTTTATAAGTTTTATAAACCTTTTGGTATCTATGGACTGTTTCAACTTAGATTATATCAATCATGGAATGCTTAGGAGATCTTTTAGAGTTATTTTTAAGTTTTGAAATTCCACCTTGCATTATTGCATGTTCAGTTATTGTTTTGATTAACCAGCAGTTGTATCAGAGCCTGGTTTATGCTATGCATAATTGATTATAATACATTGAAATTGGTATTTTCTATGAATTGATTAAAGTATGCTATGCATGACTTAGGTTTCAATTTCTATTATAGAAAATGATGTGATAACTAGACTAAGGTTTTGCTCAAACTTGGTCTAGGTGATTATCATATAAATTAACAGTGTGTTACCACATTTGTAAATGCTTTAATTGAAGGTCATCCCGTACTTCACTCAATTAAAGAAAGAAATCTTTAAATCATAGTTGTTAATGGTACAACAAATCGAAGTGCCCGTGGTTATTTTGGCAAGGATTGGACTTGGCTGCTCATTCACTTTAAGGGGCCCTCTCCTACTTGGAAATCTCCATCGGTATTAGGTTCAAGTGTACCCAAGGGACTTTTATGACTTAGTTGATTTCAAATATGAGAATTGGATTCTGCATATGGTTTTACAAACATGGTTTAAGTTGTTAAATTAAAACTTATAGACATAGGTGCAAGAACTTAAACATGGACCTTGTTTGTTTTGTATGCTATGCGAAGTCTTGGCATAATGGAATGATTATGATGTACTAGTCTTGAGCATGTTCCCTTACAGTTGATAATTCCAAATAGCCCAAAATTATTATTATAATAATCATATCCATCTTATAAGACCTAGACTAGGATGAGACCAGCGCACCAATAAAATCCCTAAAACATTATTAAGATGGTAGATTATCTTCCCGTTATAAGTCGTGATACGAATCTTATTAACGGATGTAAGGACATGTACAACATGCTTTCCCTTAACATGTGTTTGGTTATGAGACTAGATGGGGTTAATGCCTTAACCAAAATGAGTTAGTTGTCCATATCATTAAAGCTAATGCCAGATTGGAGACACATTTGAGGAGTCGACAAATGGGTACACATGTTTCGAGAAAAAAAACTCAAGTGGATTAGCAATTGAATGGGATGCAAATGGATAGGTTCTAACCATGGTTATCTTGTTGTGGCTTGACCTACTATAGCGGGGGTCATGATGAGTGGCTATGGATGCTACCTACTAAGGAAAATTGGTTAGACCAAATTTCCTGAATTTAAATAGAAGGAGCTATTTGAATGTCTAGAAAACAGTAGGGATTATTTATTTAATTAAAGACCTTATATTAAATGCATGTACATATACAAATGACTAAACAATTTCCATCTTCTATCTAGGTTGAACAATGAATCTTAACATAAACCTTCGCTCAATTCCTGACAACAAACTAGATGGTTCAAACTTTACTGATTGGTTCAGGATGGTGAGGATAGTCCTCAAATCCGAAAGGATAGCTTATGTTTTGGATGAGCCCCTCCCTAATAAACTTAATGATAAAGCTGATGCCAATAAACATGAGGTATGGGAGAAGCATAGAAAGGATCGTGTAATGGCAGAATGCATAATGTTGGCAACCATGAATCCTGAGCTTCAGAAACAGCATGAGAGCGTGGACTTAGATGCCATGATTCTCCATCTTCACAATCTCTTCTCAAAGCAAGCCAGGTTTAAGAGATTTGATACATAAAAACTCTTGTTCGGAACGAAGATGCAAGCTGGCACTTTAGCACCACAACATTCTCTTAAACTATTTGGTTATATAGAGAAGCTGACTCGACTGGGTCTTGTGATGGATCACGAATTATATGTGGATCTGATTCTTGCCTCATTAACTGATATTTATTCATGTGACTAATTATTACATGAATAAGATTGATGCCACACTACTCGAGTTGGTTAACATGCTGAAAATAGTAGAGCCGAAGATTCGAAAGGATCCAAAGGCTTTCCTTTTGGTTGAGGAAACCAAACCTTCCAAGGTTGGGTCTCATTTTGGAAAGGGTTTGGGTGCTAAGATGAAAATCGGTAAGAAGAAAAAAAGTAAAAAAGGAATTGCAAATGTCTACTTTCGATGTGGCAAGGCCTGCTACTAGAAGAAGGATTGCAAGATTTAGATTTCTAAACAAGTGAAGAAGAATCCAAGTGAGGCATCTACTTTAGGCATTTTCATGATGGAGAGTTTCTCTACAGTTCCCTATGAGTCTACTTGGGTATTGGATACTGGTTGTGGTACTCATATCTATACTTCTATGTAGGGATTGCAAAATAGTAGAAGGTTGACAAAGATGGAAATGGATCTAAGAGTTGGAAATGGAGCAAAGGTTGCTGCAACAGCTGTAGGGACATATAGCCTTCGTTTGCCTAGTGGCCTAGTTTTAGTTTTGAACAATTACTATTATATTCCTGTTGTCACTGAGAATATTATTTTTGTTGCACATTTAGCAACAGCGGGATTTGATTTTATTTTCTAATAATAATTGTCAAATTCGCATGATAATATTCTTTATGCTTGTGGAATATCTGTTGATGGAATTTATGTTCTAAACACCAAAATTGAAAATCTAAATATGAACATTGTTAAGAAATCAAGATTAGATAATGAGAAATTGTCATACTTATGGCATTGTCATCTAGGCCATATAAATGAGACTCGCTTAACTAAGTTACACAAATGTGGTTACTTGGGCCTAATGGAATGGAAATCCTATGGGGTGTGCGAACCTTATTTAAAGGGGAAGATGACTAAGAAAACTTTCAAAGGAAAGGATCAGCGTGTCACTAGTACCTTGGAATTTTGATGTATGTGGTCCAATGAGTGTTAAAATGCACGAGGGTTTTGTCTACTTCATAACCTTTATCGATAATTATTCATGATATGGTTATCTTTACCTTATGCGGCACAAGTCTGAGAGTTTTGAGGAATTTAAGGAGTTCAAAATTGAAGTAGAGAAACAGCTTGTGAAAAGAATTAAAACCCTTCAATCTGATCTAGGTAGTGAATACTTAAACCAAGAGTTTCAGGATTATCTAAGTGATAATGGTATTTTATCCCAATGGACACCTCCTTATGTACCTTAACACAATGGAGTGTTAAAAAAGAGAAATCAAACCCTACTCGATATGGTTCGGTCCATGATGAGCCAAGCAAAACTCAGCAGATCCTTTTGGGTTATGCACTTGAGAGCACTGTTTATATTCTAAGTAGAGTGCCCTCGAAATTAATTAATCAAATACCATATGAATTGTGGTATGGTAAGAACTAGCTCTTTCTCACCTGAGAGTTTGGGGATGTCCTACTTATGTAAAGAGAATAATTTTAGATAAGCTGGGTGATAAGTCTAGTAGGTGTCTGTTTATAGGTTACCCTAAGGAGACTATGGGGTATACCTTTTATGATCCCAAGAAGCAAAAAGTCCTTGTTTCCAGAAATGCTCAATTCCTCGAGAAGGAGTATATACTTATGAAAGCTAGTGGGAGCAATATCAAGTTAGGCACTCAAGAAGATCGAATAGACAATCAACTGATTGTTCCTATGACTGTTATACAAGAAAGTGTAAGCATGGAATAACCTATTATAACACCGACATTGCGTAGGTTAGGTCGGGCTCCAATCCCTCCTAAGCGATATAGGTTTCTCATCACTAATGATAAACATCACTTCCTTATGGAATATGATGAGCCTAAGACTTATAAGGAGGTAATGGAAGGCTCATAGTTTGACAAATGGTTTACAGTCATGAGGTCAGAGATGGACTCCATGTACATTAATCAAGTCCAGAGCTTGATTGATGCTCTAAGTGGGATTAAGCCCATAGGATGTAAAAGGGTTTTCAAGAAGAAAATTGACATGGACGGTAAGGTAATTACCTATAAAGGAAGGCTAGTTGCAAAAGGTTATAGTAAAAAAGAAGGCATTGACTATAATGAAACCTTTTCACCGATGGCCATGCAAAAGTCTATCTGGATACTCCTTGCAATCACTACTCATTATGATTATGAGATTTACCAGATGGATATGAAAACAACATTCCTTAATGGGAATCTAGATAGGGATGTGTATATGGCACAAACCGAGGGTTTTACATCCAAGGATGGCTCAAAGGTATGTAAGTTGTAGAAGTCTATTTATGGACTTAAGCAAGCATCAAAGAGTTGGAATATTAGGTTTGACGAGATAATCCGTGAAATCGCTTTTATGTCAAACACTAATGAGCCTTGTGTATATAAGAAGGCTAGTGGGAGTGCGATCATTTTCCTTATATTATATGTCGATGACATATTACTGATAGGAAACTATGTTCCTTTTCTTTTGACAGTTAAGCCATGGTTGTCAAAGAAGTTTTCCATGAAAGACCTTAGAGAATCAGCTTTTATACTTGGTATAAAGATCTCCTGAGATAGATCTAGAAGGTTGCTAGGTATTTCACAAATTACATACATAGACAAGGTTTTGGTTTGATTTAACCTTGAGCAGTCAAGAAAGGGTTATCTCCCAATGTCTCATAGGATTAACCTTTCTATATCTGAGTGTCCGAGAACACAAGAGGAGAGACTGCGCATGAATGGAATACCCTATGCCTCAGTGATAGGATCCATCATGTATGCTTTGGTATGCAGTCAACCTTTAGTCTCACATGCGTTGAGCATCATGAGCAGATTTCATTGTGTAAGTGTCATGTCTAATTATAGTAGCAGTACAAGTGTCCTCAGATATGAGATACTGGTTACCTTATGTAGAAATTGTTATACTTTGGATCATACTTATTCATACAATGGCGATTAGGATGATATGGATGATTATGGGTATTGTGATTATCACATGCTGGTAAGCCGAGTAGTCAAGATGGGACCATCGCTCTTGATATAGTGATATAATAGGAGATGTACCTTAGGGCCCCTTGTTGAAGAGACACACTCATAAACCTCTAATCAGAGTATAAGATTGATAGATTGGGTTTCTAGTCAATCTTGATACATTATGGCAAGCGGTGTTCTTCGTGAACAAGTCTAATTATAGGATAACTACGACTATTACATGAGTTCATAATCCGAGCTCAATAAACTAGATGGTACTTAACCTGGTGGAAGGAGTGTATTTTATTGGTTATTATTGCAGAACCAGATCAAGACACAGGCAATTGACGTTCCGTGTATCGAGGGATCATACGTCTTTGCTAGAATGCCCATTTAATCATCTAGAGCTATCGGGTTTCATATCTGTTTAGAACACTAAGCTTAAAGGTTCCTGGTTGGGAACCTAAATTTAGGTTAACCTCTAGGGGCTCTACACTTCAGGATCCTATGAGGTCACACACTTTGGGTCTCTACCAGACTGAATAAAGAACCTATAGACTGGGTCTATGCTGAGAATATTTATTTGTTGAATTCGTTGAAAGAATTATTAATTGGTTAGACCGAATTAATAATTAAAGGTAATAAAAGAGAAATAGGGAAAAATTGCACGGAGCGGGAGCAAGGGAATTTTTCCATTGCGAGTGGGCCCCAAACGAACATGGGATATTTGAAGTGGGGCCTACGTGGTTGCCCCGCAAGCTAATAAGCTCGCAGGCTGCTAGTGCATGGGTTAAGCCCGCGAGCGCTAGCTGGTTGCAGGCATGCAAGCACTGCCCATGGCAGTGCTTGCGCTGGCCTACCACGCAAGCCTGCCAGCATGCGTACTCGCCCGTAAGCCCAAGATTATGGAACAAGGTAAGCCCGTTAGGGCTAGCCTCATGGGGCAGGCTATCCTGATTGGGGGATGTGAATATTCCCATCCCACATTGTTTTTGAGGGGGAGTCTACAACTCCCCCTCTCTGTAGCCCGGCTTGAAGCAATTCGAATCCTGTGTACTTTTGTATATCATATGAACTTCAAATTATTTCAAATGGTTGTTAAGAGCACATTGCTAAATGGATTCATTCAAGAAGAAGTCTATGTTGGCCAACCTCTAAGCTTTGAAGATCCAAAGAATCTTGAGCATGTCTTTAAATTGAGGAAAGCTCTCTATGGATTAAAGTAAGCTCTTAGAGCTTGGGATGAGAGGTTGACCAATTTCTTGATCAGCAAAGGCTATGAAAGAAGAAAAGCAAATACGAATCTATTTATCAGGCGAAGAAAGGAAGATGTGTTGCTAGTGTAAATATACGTTGATGATATCATATTTGGAGCAACTGATGAGAAGCTGTGCAAGGAGTTTAGCAAGCAAATGAAGAGCGAGTTTGAAATGTCTATGATCGGAGAGCTCAATTTCTTTCTTGGTCTTCAAATCAAGCAAACTGAAGATGGAATTTTCATCAATCAGGCTAAGTATGCCAGAGAAGTCCTGAAGAAATTTGACATGGAACATTCGAAGGCAATGTCCACTCCTATGGCCACTAATACTATCTTGAGTAAAGATGAAGTTGGAAAACCTATGGACAGCAAGTTCTACAGAGGAATCGTTGGATCTCTTCTTTATCTCATAGTTAGTAGGCCAGACATTCAATATGATGTGTGCTACTGTGCTCATTATTAAGCTGACCCTAGAGAATCTCATTTAGCCACTATGAAGAGAATTCTCAGGTACTTGCAAGGCTCAATTGAAGCAATTTTCAGATGCTGATTTACAGATGCTGATTTACAGATGCTGATTATGGCAGAGACAAGCTCGATAGGAAAAGTACAATAGGAAGATGTCATTTCCTTGGAGAGTGTCTTGTCTCATGGTATAGTAAGAAGTAAACTTTTATTACGCTTAGTACAGCTGAAGGTGAGTATATGGCAGTAGGAAGTTGTGTAGCACAACTGCTATGGACTAAGCAGCAGTTGGAAGATTATGGTATAAAGTCAAATTGTCTTGAAGTTATGTGTGATAATAAAAGTGCAATTGAGCTATCCAAAAATCCAGTTCAGCATGTCAAGATGAAGCATATCAACATTAGGCATCACTTCATTAGGGATCATGTGCTACGAGGAGATGTCAAGTTGGAGTATGTTCCTTTTGAGGAACAGCGCGCTGACATTTTCACCAAGCGATTGCCAAAGGAGCAATTCTGTGTTCTAAGGCAGTTAATTGGTATGGTAAATCCATGATGAAGAAGAAGAAGGAAGTTGAAATTCTCAAAATTTTGGCTAAGTGTTGGAGACCAAGCCTTGAGAAGACATGTGGATAACACCATCAGTGTTTTAAAGTAACGATGTGAGAACTATTTTTATCAAAACTCATCGTTTTACTAAGGTAGTTAATCTTATGCTCATCTTAGTGTTCATTTTCATCTTGAGCTGTGGTAGCGCCACGTGCCCCTAAGAGATTCTGAGGTCTATAAAAGCTGAATAGTTGAAGACAGAAGGTTACTTACTTTCTACGAATTTGAAATCCAAAGCATTTGAACCCTAATTTCTCTTCTCTTTCAATCCTTTTCAATTCTCTCTCAAATGGTGATTACTAGAACAACATTCAGACTTAAGAGCACAACATCCATGAAGATTGTAGTGAATGTTGAAGGGAAAATTGAAATTTTGATTTTGCAAGAAGGAACCCTATTTACTAAGGTGGAGTGGGTACAAACTTAGATTTCGGTCCCATTTATAAAGTGGACTATGAAGGGTTGCTGTGAAACAAAACCATGCACATGATCATCAAGCAACAACATCTGAGTTCCTTCCTCATGATGGAGGGTCCTCTATCACAGGACTTATCAGAGCCTTATACTCAAACCTCTACATAATCCAAGGGTTTGATGATGTTCTGATGATGGGTTTTGGAGGGAAATCCACTCTCATCTATGTGAGATTGATGGGGAGTGTCCTCAACATGCCTAACAAAGGCACTCAACTCCACAAAATTGGTGACAAAGATGATGTAATAATCCTTGAAGATTGGGAACTCCTCGCGAATTATATATCAATGGAGATGGCAACAAGCGGAATGCGCTGGACCATGAGAATGCGCCATGAGCTGGTGGTGAAGTTGCTGTTACCAAAAACTAGGTTTGTGACTAGCTGCACCTACTTTGAGAGGTGTGTGGTCTACCATATGGTAGAGGGTAAGAAGCTAAACTGGCTAGTGGTGATTCTTCACCATTTGACAAAGCTAAATATTATCTATCATTATGGTTACCTCATTACCAAACTTATGAGGGCAGCGAAAGTGGACATCACTCAACTTTTGGGGGACTCTATGATACAGTTTTTCTAGTGAAGAAGCGATTTGAAATGGCTCACTTCAGCAAACTAGTTCACAACCAGGTACATACTAGGTACAATAAAGCACAACAAAATCGCAAGCTGAAGTACGTACCGATAGTAGTACCTATGGATATCTTGAAGGAGGATAAAGATGGCTTCATGGTGGACTTCAATGATAGTGATGACTTAGACAAAGCCCCCATATCCAGCATCCTAAAGAAAGTCATCTTCACCGCCTCCTCTCCTAAGTAGAAGGCTACTTCCTCCAAGGCCAGGGGGAAAATCCCTGTAAAATCCAAAGTCAATGAGGCCCTTGCTCAACCCTAGCATCAAGGGAGGCAGATGAAGGCCAAAACCCGCACCCAAAGAGAAGCGAAGGCTAAAATTCAAGCTGAGCAACGAGCGAAGGAATAAAAAGATGTGGCTGCGGTTGATAAGTCCCTATGCCAAAGAAAGCGCAAAATGTTTCTTTTTTAGGAATTAGAGGAGCAAGGCAAGGCTAAGAAGTCCAGAGAAGAGGACACTCTAAGTCCTAAAGCCGTTGCGGAAGTACAAGAAGCATTTACCAAAGTAAAGGGCACTCAGAGCAAGCGTTCTGCACCAACGGGCCATTGCAATGTAATATGCAAGTGGTAAGCAGCGAGGAGGATGTTAGACACCCTCTCCCTAATTCCTGAGGAGTTTGATCCCTAGGAACCCAACATCCCCACACCCTCTTTAACTCATGTTGAGTAGTCCTCTACTCAACATGAGTAGCGTCAACATGACTCATCCTTGGGTTAAACAGCTAATTAAGAGGTTCCTTAAATTCCTACCCCCTCTCCTTCTGTAAATCCTCAAATCCCAACCTCTCCTATAAATCCTTCAATTCCCTCAGTTTCTACTCTTATAGATACTGAAAAACCATCTGTAATTTCTCCTCCTCCTTCTAATAGAGTACATTCTCCTATCCATATTCCATCCTCTCTTGTTAATACCCCTATTAATATTTCTTCACCCAAAAAAAGCCATGATTCCTTTTCTCCTCATTCTTCACTAGTAAATAATCCCTCTACCCACTCTTCTCCTGTACAAACTCAAACCCAAACCATTCCTTGTACATCCCTGGTACCAAAACACCCCCAAACTTCTTCAATTGTAAATTCTTCTGAAACACCATCTTCTTCAAATTCATCGTCTACCCCCCTTAACCCGTTAGGGAAGTACCCAATGCTGAGAACTACGCTCAGTAGGGACACACAAGTGGTCAGAATGTTGAGTCAAATTTTACGGCCTGTGAAGTAATGGAACCCAGCAGAGAGCCAATCCATGAGGATTTAGCTGATTCATCTTTCTTAGTAGAAATCAGAGAGTTAGCTAGGAAGAAATTCTCTACACTCAAGACAATTGCTGAGTTAGATGGAGTAGTAAGAAAAATGCTACTTTCTCATGAATTGACAAACTTATCCTTCAAACCTAAGGCAAAGTTGCTTGAGTTCGAACAGCACACAAGTGTACCTAGCAATCTCTCTACTTCGAGGAGTTTTAGAGGATCTACGGTAGCCTATTGGCTATTCGAAATCTTTTAGCAAAAGAGAGTGCCAAAAGTTTGGTGGATAAGATGGCTCTAATTCTCACTAGGTTGACGGATACTGTAACCCAGCTTGGGGCAGCAAATCATTGATATCCCCACATCTACTGCAATGGCTAATGCTATCGTAGGAAAGATCAAGGATATCGTGGATGATGCTACTGAGCAGCTGAGTCTCTTAAGTACCAATATGGCAACTCGAGTGACATAGATCCACAAACTAGGAGAGGAGAAGGCCAAAATAAAAAGGCTGACCGATCATAAGATCGAGAATGTCTTCAAAGAGGTGGAAATAACAAAGGATGTTGGACACAACATCGCTAAGTTGGTTGAGGCTCAGTCGAAGTTCTTGCTACACCATGATAACAAACAAGATGGAGTGGTGAAGCTGATGAAGGATATTTCATTTAAGATGGACAAGGCCCCTGTCATTAATCTTGACTCTCTCCATACCAAATTGGACACCATCCGGTGAGAAGTCAATGAGAACACAACAGAGAAAGTCTCCTCCTTGTAAAAGTTCCTTGTCTCTGCCATGGGGAAGATTTTTCCAGACATGCCAACTCCAAGTTTACCTGCTATAAAATCTTTGTGCCTTGAGATCGGTATCACCATTCACCCCAAGCTGAATGTTATCAAGTCAATGGAAGAAGACCTGCAAAAGAATATTGGTACTCTGATGAAGACGAGCCAATTAGACACAAATGATATTGATTACACTGCAAAGTGTATACAATCTATTAGACCCAAAAGTCTTGACATTGAAGCGTAGCTGAAGATTGCATTGACTACAACAAACTTCCTAGGCCTTCTTCAATGCTTTCAACAGTTTGTGTGTCAAAGGTTTGACCAGATTGTGCACCTCTCTAGATGTCACCATCTTCTTCTCAGCAAGGTTAATGACCAAGATTTTCTTACCACCAAAGGCAAAGAGCAACTAAAGCAAGAGATTTCCTCGAAAATCATCGGCCAGTAAGAGAACTTTCAAGCTACCCTTGATGCCTTCAATACTTACCTTGAACAAATTATGCAAGGTCAAATAGCAAAGGGGGAGAAGGTAGCTGAAGATACTCTTAGAATGATGAATCCCAACAAGGAAACTCTTTCAAGGCAACCATTTCATCATAAGCCTCCTCAGCAACAACATCCCAAGACTAATCAAGATAAGACTGCTGGCTCTTCCTCTTCTGTGTGTAGAAAGTAGTATAGGCCATGTACGTTGTAATTTTTAGAACTTGTAATAGGACTTTGTAATCTTAGTTCAAAACATAAATAATGTACTAAATAAGTCAATTTTTTGAATTAATAGGGGGTGTTTCTCTTTGCATATAAGGTGGTCAAACTTCCTTATAAGTTGGTTTAAATTTATAAGTTCATAATTGGAGTGTTTCTTTTTACTTATTTTCTAACATAAAATGAGCTAAAATGGAGAAAATGGTAAGGAGCTCTTAGCTCCTTAAAATTAAGGAGCTTAAAAGTTTTACCCCTTTGACCAAATAATTTACCCAAATACCCCTACTTTAATAAAAGTTATGTTTACAATAAATAATAAATTCCCTTTTTTAGTCAATTAACATTTTTAAGATCTAAAAAGCTCCTTAAAACCAATTTTGAGAAACACTTCATATACTTAAAAGTTGTTTAAAAACAAGTTTTAAGGAACACTCAAAATCTTTATTTTTAACCTCCTTAAAAGTGAAAAAAATGCTTATAAGAAATAAGCCAAAAGTCACATGGAATGAGAAAAACCCTAAAAAGTTACAAGTTCCTACCTTAAGTTAAGATCTTCTTAACTTTATAGTTATGTTGTATGTATGTTTTTGCTGTGAAGTTGACTATACGATGTAGGAACTCATACAAGAGACCAACCTTGAAGTAAAGCTGAAGTAAGATAAAGTCCCAAAGTGAAGAAAAATCCTCTAAGTACGGGGGAGCTGAGATACTTGAAGAAGACTCACTCAGTACAGGGGAGTTCAAGTTGACTGAGGAAAGTCACTTAGCATAAGGGAGTCTTACATCACTTTCCAGGTATTCTTGATATCTCTAAACTACTTATTCAATTAACTTTTTCTACTACCTAGTTTGCTATCTGTCCTAAATGGGGGAGATTGTAGAACCCAAGTTAGTAGTACCTCACAGTACTTTAAAGTTTTGGAAATAGCAAACTAACTAGGATAGTGAAATTAATTGAGTACTAAGTATACTCTTAATTAATGAAGCAGACTAGAGTGTGTTTAAGGGAAAACAACTCAGTTTGTTGAGTAATTAATTAAGTTATGGCTTAGTGTAGGAAAAGCTGAGTTTGTGTTGAGTACTACATAGTTTAGAAGTATATCTACTTAGCTGTGCTGAGTTAGCTTTTATTTATTAAAAGTTGATTTCTTTGACACTTAGAGAAATAAATGACATATATGCTACTAAATTCTGTGAGAGACATAATATTCTTTAGTTGCTTTTAAGGTTAAAAAGCGCTGAAATTAAAGAAGATTTCCAGTGGTCCTCACAAGATAAAAGGTGTAGGTATAGAATGTCGAGATTCCCTCACTAAAGTCTAAGACAAAAGGAATTTCTGACATGCACCTTTTCTCAATGTCTCTGCATGACTCTTCCAACATCAGCAATGTCAACCAATCTGAAGATTCCACGTTGCATTCTTGCGTGCCTCTCTCAAACCGTATTGCTTGAAGATAAATGAGATCTTGTCAATGAAATTTTATCATGCCTCAACTTTCAAATTTCTATCTCGAAATGACCTGGAATCTATCTCCAATAGGAATATTAAAAAGATATGAAGAGAAGAAAAATTGAAGATCAACGACCTTGAAAAGTTTGCAACGGCTACTTGGCAAATCTTCAAGTATAAATAGAAGGCTAAAGTAGTCGTTCAAACATGATGAATCACCTCAAATTTCTTTTAGAGCTCAAACTCTATGAAATTACTCCAAGCTTCAAGAAATTCCAAACTCAAGCAATCAGTAAACAACAATTCTATATCTGTTTGTAATAGAGAGAAATACTTAGATTTAACATTGTAAGGATTCAAAGTTTATAAGTTGAATTCAGTTCACAATTTTATATAAAAATTAGAGTGTCAATTTGGGAAGGGTACCCAAACTGAGTTGAGTGGTAATTAGAAAGGAAGGTACTTTCTGTGAAACTGTGTCTAACAGCTGTAAAGTCTGCTATGCCTAAGTAAGGAACAAACACTAGTGGATGAAAGCTCGAAAAAGGTATCAGGGGATTGGAGGTAGGCTTGGGGCTGAACCAGGATAAAATTCAGGTGTTGAAGTACTGAACTTATGCTTTTAGCTTTTACTGTGTCTTGCTCATTAATAAGTGTATAATTACACTTATTATCACATAAATTTTATGCAATAAACACTATAGTTTTAGTCAATTTTTATACTTCATATAAAAGATTTCACGTGGAATGTAGTTATTTTTTATGCAAATGCAGATACTAGGTAAATCTTGGGAATAAAATTAGCTAAAGTGGAAATCTATGAAAAAAGTAAAAAAAGGGGTAAAAAGATGCGTAGAACTTAAAGATTTTGCTTAGGATCGAAACTGTCAAAGATCGATGAAGTTACAAGGAGATTTCTAAAGAAAACTCAATTCATGGTCGCGACAATACATCGTGATCGTGACCTGTTCACTTCAGAAACAAAAGTCTGCCAACAAAGATTTACGATCATGACATGTACATTGCGATCGCGATATGGATGGTTTTCTGGTATTATCTTCTTAACTACCAATAGCCAAATAAGCATGACCAACCACCATCAACCGCAATCAATTACCAACGAACAGACACTTATCAGGAGTCAACCAGTCATGAAAAGGTGCCTATCCATTATGGATTGAATAAAAGCCACTCAACCAATCACATTGAAGAGATGCAATCTTTCACTAATGGATGTGACTCTTCATTTGGATAGATGCAACCCTTCGAACTCTATAAATAGGGCCCCAAATCTCACAAATTATAGGGATTCATGTGGCATTGAAGAAGTGCAACACTAGAGTGTGAAAGGTAGCATTTGAATTAGAAAAACTGAGAAATATAGTTTGTGTGTAGTTAGAATCACTACGTTCCAAAGTGTTAGCGAGAAAATGATTAAGTGATTTGAATCCTTGTTTTGATCACTAGATTTCTCCACGTATTCGAGTGATTGTTGTATAAGTGTACTTGAATATCACTTATCAATAAAATTTTTCGTTCTTCAACATTCATTTGTTCGATATTCGCAAAGAATAGCATCCTAGCGGAGGTTCTGTATGGGCCGAGACCGAATTCAAAGTAGATGCAGGAATTGCGGGAATTGACAACTCCCATTAATGAGTGGATACGGTTTGATCAACTTTAGCTTTCACTTGCATACCTTACAACTTTGCTTTGCTTTCTACTTATACTTTCTATTTCAAAGTTTATGATATGTCTATGTGTCATAATGTGTATTTCGGTGCTTAGTCTTTTATGTTAATCAAGTTATATGCGTTGGCGTTAATTTTGAGAGTAGTTTCGGGGTTAACAATAACGTGTATAATCATTGGATCTGTGATATAATGCTGTTTAGTGAGCCAACATTTTTGGAATGGTAACTTGCTAAATGTGGCTATGTGAGAGTGACCCGTACTAAGCATAGGATTGAAGTTGTTCAGGTTTATATAATAGTATTATCTCATTTGTGCTAGGATTAGAAAAGTTATTTCATGTGTTGCCCTACGCTGAATCATTGAACATCTGAGTGTGTTGAATCGAGTTTGTTAGATTAGTCTAGTGCGTCGTAGCATCTTTGTTGATCTTGCATGTTTTGTCTGCTATACTTGTTCATAGTGAAAATCTATGTATTTATAGTCTCTCATCTATCACATCTATATTTACTCAACTTTTCATTCTAATCTTCCTATCCAAAAATCTCAAAACTATTTTTACTTTATCTTTCCTTGTTGATCTTTAGACCTGGTTCCTTCCCTGTGGGTTCGATATCTTTTAAAACTACATTACAACTGTATATTTGCAATTATCATCACTCTTCTATGCGATAAGGGGTATTGACAACACCTACATTTTTCGTGAACAAGTTTTTGGCATTATTATTGAGGATAAGCCTTACTAAACAAGTATAGCAAAGTTTCATGAACAAGTTTTTTTAACCATTAAGTTATTAAACTTATCAGTGGAAAAGTGGTGAACAAAAATTTTGTAAGAAAGGAAAGGATATTTGATTTGGAATAAGTGTTGACATGAAAAGGAAGAATTCTGATAGTAGAAGTAGATGATTGATGAACGGACGTGCATCAATTTATTGAGTTTAGTGGAACAACTGGCGAATAACCGCTCAACCGCTGCAGTTATCGCACTAGTCGCGATCGCGAGTCTAAGTCGCGAGCGTGACTAACAGAATTTTGAAAATAGAAAGTTGGTAGGGGAATTCATGAGCGCGATAGGCAGTCGCGAATGCAAATAGGAAAAATAGAAGAAAATCTTCTATTTGTCAAGAATTAAGATGGAAAATTATGATGTATCACCCCAAAGATTATTATTTCATAATCTTTTCACATCTAGAATGAAATTTAGAAAATTGTACCATATAGAAAATAAAACAAAAAAAATAAAAACTTTAGAACTGACTTAACTTCCCTGGAATTTTCTTCCTTAGAATAATGCTATTGCCATCCCATGCAACGGCGCCAAAAACTTGTTCGCCACTTTTCCACTGATAAGTTTAATAACTAATGGTTCCAAGAACTTGTTCGTGAGACTTGGCTACACTTGTTTCGTAAGGCTTATCCTCGAATAATGGTGCCAAAAACTTGTTCACGAAAAATGTAGGTGTTTTCAATACCTCTTATCAAATAGAAAAATGATGATAACTGCAAGTATACAATTGCGATGTAGTTTTAAAAGATATTGAACCCAATGGAAGGAACCAGGTTTAAGGAATAACAAGGAAAGACAAAGTAAAAGAAAATAAAAATAGATTTGAGATTTTTGGATAGGAAGATTAGAATGAAAAGTTGAGTAAATATATATGTGGAAGATTAGTGAATCTAATAGAATCTTCACTACTAAATAAGTATAGCAGAGAAAACATGCAAGTTCAACAAAGATATTACGACTCACTAAACTAATGTAGCAGACTCGGTTCAAAACACTCAGATGTTCAATGATTCATCGTAGAGCAACACATGAAATAAATTTTCTAAACCTAGCATAAACGAAATAAGACAATTATGAAAACTTGGACAACATTAATACTATGCTTAGTACGGGTTGCTCTCACATAGCCACATTTAGCAAGTAACCATTCCAAAAATGTTGGCTCACTAAACAACGTAATATAACAGATCCAGCGATTATACACGATATTGATAACCCCGAAACTACTCTTAAAATTAACTCCAACGCATATAACTTGATTTACATAAAAGACTTAGCACGAAATACGCATTATGACACATAGACATATCATAAACTTTGAAATAGAAAGTATAAGTAGAAAGCAAAGGAAAGTTGTAAGGTATGCAAGTGAAAGCTAAAGTTGATCAAACTGTATCCACTCTTTAATGGGAGTTGTCAATTCCGCAATTCCTACGTCTTCTTTGAATTCGGTCTCGGCCCGTACAAAACCTCTGCCAGGATGCTATTCTTTGCAAATATCGAACAAAAAAAATATAGAAGAATAAAAAGTTTTATTGATAAGTGATTTGCAAGTATACTTATACAATAATTGCTCGAGAATGTAGAGAATCTAGTGATCGAAACAAGAATTCGAGTCACTTAAACATTTTCTCACTAATGCTTATGAACGTAGCGAACTCTCTATCTACACACACTATATGTAAACCCTATAATTGCACTCTAATGCTCTCCTCTCTGGTGGTGCACTATGACCCCCCGAAATTGTAAGGTTTAGAGCTCTATTTGTAGAGTTCGAAGGGTTGTGTCTATAAAATAGATGGGTTGTGTCCATTGGTGAATGATTACATCTCTTCAATATGATTGGTTGAGAAGATTTGATTTAATCCACAATGGATAGGCACCTTTTCATGATTGGTTGACTCCTGACAAGTGTATTTTCGTAGGTAGTTAATGGCGATTGATGGTGGTTGATCATGCTTATCTAGCGGTTGGTAGTTAAGAAGAAAATACTAGAAAAACTATCCAATTCGCGACCACGATATACATGTCACGACCGTGAATCTTTGATTAGCAGACTTCTGATATGAAGAAGAACAAGTCCCGACCGCGAACGGTTGTCGTGACCATGAGTTGAGTTTTTCTTCAGAATTCTCCTTGTAACTTCACTGATCTTTGACAGCTTCGATCCTAAGCAAAATCTTTAAGTTCCATGCATCTTTTTGCACCTTTTTCACTCTTTTTTCATACAATTCCTCTTTAGATCATTTTACTCCCAAGATTTACCTAGTATCTGCATTTGCATAACAAACAACTACATACCACGGGAAAATCTTTTATATGAAGTATAAAATGACTTAAATTATAGTGTTTAGTGTATAAAACTAATATGATATTAAGTGTAATTATACACTTATCATACCCCCACACTTAACTTTTGCCTTGTCCTCAAGGTAAATTCAATAGAAGAGTATAAATTGGTAAACAAGTTCATACCTCATTTGGTGAAAGACTATTGCAGTGAGTACCACATTCCACGTTGTTAAAGATTTCAAGTAGAAGTTCAAAATTTCCCAAAAATTAGTAATGTGCAATTTATATAGTTTAGTTGCATAACTTAGTTCTTAATGGAGAGTCAATCGAATCGCATCTTCCTGTAATTTCAACGATCTTTGATAGCTTCAATCCCAAGATTTACCTAGTATCTTCATTTGCATAAAAAACAACTACATACCACATGAAATCTTTTATATGAAGTATAAAAATGACTTAAACTATAGTGTTTAGTGTATAAAATTAATACGATATTAAGTGTAATTATACACTTATCAATTATATTAATGAACATATGCATATACTTAATAGCATATATATAATACTATGTGATATACATAATTTAGAAACAATAATTGATATATAATAAAGATGCCTTATTATTGATAAATAATAATTTGAAACTCTTTGTACATTAGTGACTAATAAAGACATATTGCCTTAGTTACCTCTATGGTATACATAGTGTCTAACAAACTCCCAATTGCACTAAAGCCAATTACCCATGTGCTTCATGCCATACTCGTTAATATGATGGTCATGCTTAACTTGAGTCAATAGCTTTGTTAGCCCATCCACTAGATTCTAATCCTTAGGAATGTATTCTAAATTTTTATCCTTTGTAGCTACTATCTCCTGAATGAAATGGTACTTTCTGAGTACGAGTCCTTTTCTCTAATGAGATGGTGGTTCGTTTGTTTGAGTAATAGCCCCATTATTATCACAATAGACCAGTATTGGATTTACAATGTTGGACACCACGTCGAAATCACCAATAAATTCCCTTAAGCAAGATAACTTGCTTAGCTGCTTTAGAAGCAACTATATACTCAGACTCAGTGGTTGAATTAGCAATCGTATCGTGTTTGAAACTTTTCTAAATAACTAACCCTCCATTTAACATAAATATATAACTTGATCGAGACTTGTAATCGTCTCTATCAGACTAAAAACTTGCATAAGTGTATATCCCTTAACAAAGAGATCACTTTCTTCATAAACTAAAAACATATCCTTGGTCATTTTTAAGCAATGCTTTTCATCTAGATATGATTGAAATCAACTTGTGATGATCAATGCATGTGAGACGTCTAGCAGAGTGTATACCATAGCATCCATGATGGATCCTATCGTCGAAGCATAGGGTATCCCGTTCATGCGTAGTCTCTCCTCTTGTGTTCTCGGACACTCAGATTTAGAAATAGTAATCCTATGAAACATTAGGAGAAAACCCTTTATTCACTGCATAAGGTTAAATCTATCCAATACCTTGTTTATATATGTACTTTGTGAAAGACTTAGTAGCCTCGTAGATCTATCACAAGAGATCTTTATACCAAGTAACAAAGCTACTTCTCTAAGGTCCTTCATGGAGAACTTTGACACCCATGACTTAACTATCTGAAGAAAAGAAACATCATTTCCAATTAGTAATATGCCATTGAGATATAATACAAGGAAAACATTTGCACTCCAATTAGCCTTTTTATATACATAGGGCTCATTAGCATTTGACACAAAACTAATTTCTCATATTGTCTTATCAATTCTAATATTCCAACTCCTTGATGCTTACTTAAGTCCATAAATGGACCTTTGCTATTTTCATACCTTCGAGCAATCCTGTGATGTAAAACCTTCAAGTTGTGTCATATATACATCCCGATCAAGGTTCCCATTGAGAAACATGGTTTTCACATCCATATGTTAGATCTCATTATCGTAATGAGCGAAGATGGAAAGGAATATTATGATAGACTTCAGCATGGAATCCATCTCTATCTTCATGGCTATAAACTACTTATTAGATTTTGAGCCTTCCATTGCCTCCTTGTAAGTCTTGGGCTTGTCACCTTTTATAAGGAAGATGTGCTTATCATCAATGATGAAACAGCTGTATCTCTTGGGAACTATTGGAGCCTAACCAGACCTACGCAATGTCAGAGTTATAATAGTTTGTTCTATGCTTACACTTTCTTATGTAGTAGGTGTAGGAATAATCAGTTAATTGTTTGTTTGATCTTCTTGATTTCCCAACTAAAGATTGCTCCTAATAGCTTTCGCAAGTATGTGTTCCTTCTCGAGGAATTGGGCATTCCTAGAAATGAGTACCATTTCTTCCTTGGGATCGTAAAAGGTATAACCCATAGTCTCCATGGGGTAACCTGTAAATAGAAACTTGCCAAACTTAGTACCCATCTTATTTGAATTTGTCCTCTTTACAAAAGAAAGACATCCCTAAACTCTCAAGTGAGAAAGAGATGATTTCTTACCATACCACATTTCGTATGGTGTTTGATCAACTGATTTCCAAGGTACTTTGTTTAGAATATAAACTTTGCTCTCAAGTGCATAACCCCAAAAGGATCTTCTATGTTCTTCTTAGCTCATCATGGACCCAACCATATAGAGTAGGGTATGATTTCTCCTTTCTGACACTCCATTGTGTAAGGTGTATAAGGAG
>CATIWQ010088577.1:0-11095 GCA_949673415.1 Euphorbia schlechtendalii | reverse complement strand
TGGTGATATTTTAGTGGGATGCATTCATCTTTGTTGGTTTATCTTTAATTCTCATAAGCGGAATATTTGTCTTTCGGTTTCGGACTTATTTACAAATCCGAGTTTACTTCTTAGTTTGTAATTATAACTTCATGGTTCTTATTTTGTAAACCATTTTAATTTAATGAAAAGAGGGATGGGTGTTTTGTAGGCAAGCGGATACATCAACCTAGTTGGGATGTCTGCTCCGAAATTTTCATCCATCCCAATCTTTTTTCCTTTGGAGGGACTCATCGTTCCTCCCGAGGTTTTTCAAAAAAAAAAGTTTGAAAATAAATCAATCTTACAGATTCCCTTTCCCCTTGCACTTACCCTCGTGGTGATGAAGAAGGTAAATAAATTTTTATTTTTTTTAAGGAAACGAAAGAAGAAAGAAAAATGGATGGTTATTGGAGTCTGAATCCTATGAATGAATGATTCCCACTTTTAGCCTTCTCTTCATCTAGCTTCTTCAATATATACCAGCAATAAAAAATTAAAATAACACATAACACAATAAGAAACACAAACATATTTTAGTGACTTTGGGGAACTTTTGCATTTTTGGCATTAACTAGTAATTTTAATTGATTTAGTAGTTTCAAAGATTAGTTGGTTTCTTCATTGTCTTTTGCGTTTCTACTTAAAAGAATATTTCGGAAATAAAAGTTATTAACAACAATAAACATCTATCTATAATATACAAAAACAATTCTAATGGAAAATAAATTGTAATAGTTAAAACAAATGAGCCCAAAATTATCCAAAACAACAAAATAAATTGCATCTACACACAAAAGTCGTAACTGTAACAGCTAAATAAAATATCAGAAATTTTAATATTGGACTAGGTAGAAGTAATGTTGTAGATAACATTATTAGTAATAATGGATGAAGGGTCTTTGTTTTTTATTTCAATTATAAAATGCCCACTTCATAGAAGAAAATAAAATTGCTTCAATTTTATGCAATCCATCTCAGATTTGTAGAAACACAGAAACCCACAAACCCAATTTAAACCCCCTTTTCTTTCTCTCTAGCTAACCACCATTTCCCCCTTGGCTTATTTTCCTCTCTAAGGTTAGTATTTTTTTTTCAATTCCATTGAGACATATTTCTCATTCTCTCTTTGCTTTGTTTCACTTCTTTTGGTGTTTTCAAATTCCGCCATTTTTGTTTCAGCCATTGATTTAAATGCACTCAACATACAGTTTTGTTTTTTTTTTTTTTTTGCCTCTTATCCTGTCTTGTTTAAAACCCAAGATTGAGAGTGATTTTTTCTTGCTCACAAAAAAAACCACAAGATACTCAGTTTTATAATCTTCAAAGATTTGGTTTCTTGATATTTTTTGTACTTAATGGTTCAGTGTTCGCAAGAATATTTGCTAAATATGTTATTAGTTTGGGGGTTTTGCTGGGGTACTCTGATTTTGGTCTATATAAGTGCCATTTTTGTGGTTGTGTTTGGATCAGATCAGCAGCCATGTCGTATCCCGCTGGCTCAAGAGAGGATTCACCACCTGAGAGGAAACTCGGTAGGGGAAAGATTGAGATCAAGCGGATCGAGAACACCACGAATCGCCAAGTCACTTTCTGCAAAAGGCGCAACGGCTTGCTCAAAAAAGCCTATGAATTATCTGTTCTTTGTGATGCTGAGGTTGCTCTAGTTGTCTTCTCAAGTCGCGGCCGCCTCTATGAGTATGCTAACAACAGGTAACTTCAAAACGGATTCAAGAGATGGAATCTTTTTTGCAATTTGTTTTCTGGGTTTCTTTGCAAATTTTCAAAGGAAAAATGGGTAAATGAGTAAATAGTGTCAAGGTGTTTGATGTTTGTCCACAACGAGATCTTTAGGTAGATTCATAAGAAAAACACAATCATGTCATTTGTTGCAGTTTTGAGTATTGGGTTTCTTGGGTAACTAGGATGTTTACCTGAGTTTTACTTTCTTCAAAATTTGCCTTTTTTTTATGATATAAACACAAATTTAAGTTCATGGTTTGGTAAAAAAACACAGATCTAGTTCAATACACAGAAATAGGAGAGTGAAGAAATGGGTTTGGGGCAGTGAGATCAGCCTCATCTCTCCTCCATTGTTGTTAAATTTCCAATTTCCTCTTTTTATTATTCCTTTTTCTGTTTCTTTCTATTCTCTATGCATCTGTGGGGGCTAAAGGCTAAACAGAAGGCCTAATACAGAAGCTGTCATCTTCTAATTAGTCCAAAACAAGCAAACCCCTTCAATTCAATTTCTTGACACTTCCTTAATAGCACGTCAGCTAAACATCAACAATCCCAAAAGTACAGAGTCAAAGTTAATGAAAGCAAATATTAAATTTTGTCAGATGCAACTCAAAGCAAAGGTTTGTGTAACAAAACAAAGAAACCCCCCAAATTCAATCCCCCAATTGGGTTTCTTCTCAAAATATGCTAAACCTCCCTTTTGGAGCCAATCACAACCATATCAGGTGATCGCTTTTCAACTCCCAAATTAGGGTTTTTTTATCGCCTAACCCGCACGAAATTCCACCAATTCTCAACCCCCCACGTGGAAAAACTTCAACCTTTCTTGTTCCTTGTCAAACTTATCCCATTTTAGGGCTTCTAATTTTTCCCAATGAAAACATAACCTTTTAATCAATGGTTCAATAACGCAACTAATTTAATTAATTAAGCACAAATCTATCTTTCAGATTTCAGAAGGGTTTGCTTTTTACTTTAACCATTTTCTATATTTGGTTAGGGTTTAATAACCAGATCAAGTTCAGTGGCTTTTTTTGTTGCCGGTGCTGTGATTTTTTGAACAGAATCTTTAGTCACGTCACTCACGATTTTTCTGTTCTTGATTACTGACAAAAGGGTCTCAAGTCATGATTCCTGATTCTGAACCCTAATTTCATATCTTCAAAAATATTGCATTTTTATATCTTTTCTTTGGATCTCTCTTTACTCTTCTATCTCGACAAGCTAATTACTTTAACATGTGAATAGAAATGGGCCAAATCGAATTGATCAAATTATGTCATCAAAAGCATTGCATTTGGGTAAAGATCGGATCTTTCATCGATACATAAAATTGTTCAATTTTAATTTGAGATAGAAAGAGAAAGTGAAAAAGAAGTACAACAATTGAAAGCCAATAAGAAAGTTCTGTCAATATTGGCTTCTTTCATGAAAATGGGAAGTGTACATCTATGGCTACTGCTATTGGCTGCGTCTGATGCCCTCAGACTTTCGGTTTTAGACAGAAAAAAAAAATAAAAAATACAAAAAGCAAGCTTTTACTTGAAACAAAACACAGTTTCACTGTTCCTGGAGGTTCTTTTTCTCTTAACCGAGGTGGGTAATTGATTGTGGGTTAGGATATTATCCATGGGGTAATGGGTGATTGACACGTGGAAAAGATTTGACCGTAGAAAGGGGTTTATCCAATCATATTAAAGGACAGGGTGCCAGCGTGGCAGAGATATCCAATCAGTATCTCGAGGAAGTTAAGGTAACAGCAAAAATTATGGAACAAGTCTTATCTTCTGTGACATGACATGTTAAAACAAAATTTACTCTTGCCATTACAAGTAAGCAAGCTAATTCTAATTTGGGAACTAGGGTTTTCTGATAGAGTTTTGTTTTCCAGAATTAGGGTTTTCGTATTAGAATGAGATAAGTGAGAAAATTGGTTTGATTTGACTGTTAATGTTGGCTAATCTGATCTTAAAACCAGCTAGCTGCTTTTTAGATGTCATCATAACAAGATCATGTGGAGGTTTCAATAGGAAACTTCATTTGCCCAAAGGCTTTTTCAACTCCTTACTGCTTGCTAGCTGCCAATTAATTAAATTAGGCTTTTAATTTTATAATAAGAAAGAAGGTTATTAGAAGAAGAGGGGAAAGACCCTCCTACTAACTAAGAACCGAAATAAATAATTCAGGCTTTAATTTTCATTTGTTGTGTTGTTGATGTGATTGTTGTATAGTTTTTGCTGTTAAAGATAATATTTTTTTGTCGAAATAACTAAAACTAGTTGCTTAATAATTTTTTAGTACTATTGAAATAACTAAAGCTAGTTGCTTACAATTGAAATCAAAAATATTATTTGATGTAAAAAAACAAAAAGGTAGTTGTTGAAGAACTTTCAAAAGTCTTAAGTCTCGGTTTGCAAATTTAGATATTTTTCCCCTGTATGCTTCAATTGGGGTATCAAGTTCTTAAAATTTTGAGGTTTTCAACTAATCCTCAATCTATATTTGAAAATCCTTATTGGTTAAATATATGTATTTATATATTTGAATTTGAATGCATATATAATGTTATTTGAATGTTGTTAAATAGAATGCATACATTCTTTTGATAAAATAGAACTGTCATACTAAGGTGTTTGAATTTAAAAAGAGAAGCTAGGGGTGTATATGACATAGTGCTAGCACAGGTTCTATATTTAGTAAAAGAGAACTTCTTTGAACTGTCATGCATTTAATACTTCAATAAATACATTTTTATTTAAACAATAGTAATCTGCTTTCTGTTTAAATAAAAGGAAACTGCATTTTGAAGCATATTGTCAATCATGAAAAGATGTCTGCTTTCCTGATCGTCTGCATTTCTGTGTTAATTTTATATGTTACAATCTAAAGAACTGAGAATATTGATTTAATATTAAATAATTTTCTTTATCTCATTTTATAATATTGGAATCAATTTCTTACAAATTAAACATTGCAAACAAGCTTCTATATTATATTGACTCTTCATGCGGTTCATTAGACTAGATTGCAGAAATTATGGAGTTGAAATGTGTAGATCATTTCTTAGAAGTGGATAACTGTCTTGGTTGAGTAATGATCATTATAGTGTTCGGAAAGTAAATTACAATTGATTGGGTTAGTATCGAATTAATGGAAATTTGACATTTGAATTTGAATGAAACAAATGTTGCAGTGTGAAAGCAACAATTGACAGGTATAAGAAGGCAACTGCCGATGCAACTAATACTGGATCAGTTTCTGAAGCTAATGTTCAGGTCCACAATATTCATATTTTTCACGTTTTCAAATTAAATAGGCCATAATATTAACTTCATTAAAACTAATATGCATTGGAAAGCAAACATTGAATAACATCTAAATTGTGTAATTGGTCAGTACTATCAGCAAGAATCAAACAAGCTACGCCAGCACATTAACAGTCTGCAGACATCAAACAGGTATTTTAAATTATTGTGCTAAGATTTCATTTATAAGTATAAAATATTAATTTTACAATTGACATATTTCAGGGAAATGATGGGTGAAAATATAGGAAGCTTGCCAGTTAGGACCTTAAAGAATTTGGAGCGCAAATTAGAGACATCAATTAACAGAATCCGATCAAAAAAGGTACAATTTTTTTTAATCTATATTATAGTATTTTTTATTTATGTTGATTTCTTATGCATTATGATTGAGTGTATTTAAATTATCTTTGTAACTTTTTTCTTACCCTGAAAATTTATGTTGCAACTCCTTTTTCCAGAATGAGCTGCTGTTTCAAGAGATTGAATATATGCAGAAAAGGGTAAGCATTCCATGTTTAACCTAATGTCTACTGTAGTCCAGAGACCACTTGTATTGTTGACGTGTCAATGATTCAGCGTGGTCAAGGGTCACTCTAAAAACAAAAGACTGATGGTTAAAATACAAATCGAGCACCCTAATCTTCTCGTTTTTTTTTTTTTTTTTTTTTTGGTCGTGGCATCAACAATTGCATACCAAATTGATTCAAAACATTTATCTATCCAACCATGTGGTAGATCAGCCCCCACTAATGAAAACTATTGCAGGAAATAGATTTGCACAACAATAATCAGCTTCTCCGAGCCAAGGTCTGTCTTTACATCAATGTTGTTCAAACCCCCCGAGTTTCGGCTAGCTTAATAGTCTATCATCTGTCGTTTACAGATTGCTGAAAACGAAAGGAAGCAACAGAGCATGAATTTGATGCCAGGAAGTGGAAGTGGAAGTGGAAGTGGAAGTGGCAATTATGAGATAGTGCAAACCCAGCAGCAGGCATTTGATAATCGCAATTATTTTCAAGTTAGTTCATTACAGCCCACTAATCACTACTCCTCTCACCATGACCACATCGCTTTCCAGTTGGTGTAAGCTCCTCATTTTTGCATATCCATGTGTTACTTATCAAATTAACATGTCCTTGACTAACAATATGATTTGATTTTGTTTGTTGCATGCAGTTAATAAATGAAGGACATGAAATTTGTGGCCTTTATTTTATGTACTAATTAATTACTATGGAAATGTTAAGTTGCAGCAGACTTTTTTTGCATAATGGAATGGCTGAACATTATAACTATGGTTGTAATCGAACTTAACTATGACTACTTTATTTATAAAATGTAATGTTTGTATGCTCAAAATCTTATTTAATTTATTTGTGTTACTCGTGTAACCACTAGGTCATTTCGAGTCGTAGAATTAGTCATTAACATGTGTGTTAAGGTAAGTTGTTGTCATGTTGCCAATCATTGAAAATTGACTTTTGAGGTTGTGAATTAGTTGGAGTCACATACAATAAATTAGAATTACATTAGAACTTATAATTGATTATTATTAGAGATAATTCAGGTTTTACTATTTTAGATAATATTAAACAGTTTTGTGTTAGTTTTAGGATTAGAAACTTTTTTTAAAAAAAATGAAATATTTCATAAATACTAAATTATGAAGTACATTTTGACTGATACATTAGTAAGAAATTCACGTAATTAAAACAAAACACCCTACCAAACATCAGAGAAACAAAATCACATCATGTTAGAAGATAAGAAAAAACTTACCACAAGAGTAAGAAGACAATCATAAGCAACAATAAATGAAAATAAACGCTGCAATCTATAATTTCTTAACACCCAACTAAGACTTTCGAATATTTGTAACCTTAAGAATACCTATGTACGCCATAGTATCAACCAGATTTGCAAATCTAGAGAAAATATGCTTAAAAGAGATTGATCTGATTATCGAATGTGAAAGAATCTACAAGTGTCATTGTTTAAAAGCTGATGAAATTCAATATATTTCTGCTTCTTTCTCTGCAAATATGTTAACAAAACTTCATATTTTGTCTGCTTGAAAATGTTCAATATTTTATGTTATGATAATAAAAAAACCAACAACAATTCACCTCTCAAATTAAACTTCGAGTATTTCATGTATCATGGTTACGAGCAGGATGTTTTGTATTGTGTCATCCTCATCCATGTTTTTTCATGTGATATGAGATTATATTTTTTTAATTGTGACTTGTGAGGTTTTGCATGGTTGATGGAGATGTAAGCATGTTGATAATTGCTTCACTTATGGTCATATTTTTCATCTAAACAAATCGAAATAGGACCACAAATGAAAACGATGGCCAACTACTAGTGCTCTTTCTAAAGCAACCCCACTATCATAATAATTTATGCTTTTGGCTTTTTCACATGAGGTTTTTGTGCCTCCTTTTCTCTATCTATGCATGTGTCCTCCATTAATAATAATAATAATAATAATAATAATAATAATAATAATAATAATAGCTTCCTTTTATGGATCCTTGCATGGGCTTATTGGGCCGTTGTGTTTTATCTTGTTTGTGGGCTTGTATTGGGTCATCTAAATGCCTTTTACCAATGATGATGATGATTTTTTTTTTTTGAAGGAAAAGACCAATGTAGATTGGCACCAAGCACGAGCATCCCAATTAAGTTGGCACCCTGGTCGCATGGAAATCTACAAAGGTAAAAAATATATATATATGATGATGATGATGATGATGATGATGCACTTGTAAAATATTTGTTTAATTGGGAATTGGGAAAAGCAATATGTGGTTCATACTTGCTAAGTTTGATAAATTAGCTCCACTACATTTATCTGGCTACATTTATTTGGGTTCATATGATCTGTATGTATTGAATGCATTATTTGTCTCTAGTTAACGTATATTTTGCTCATGTACAGTTGAAGTTCGGTAAGAACTTATGTTCGCTTAAGTAATATTATAAAAAATGATTCGATTTTAAAAGAAAAAATCTCACAAACAATCTGTACTTTGTATCAATTTTTCAAGTCCTAAAACTATTACCAACTGAACTTAGTAAAGTTCAAGTAATACATCCACTTTGTGGATGGGAATATCAGATTTCGAATCTCATCACTTGCAATTGCTCCTTAAAAACTAATCCAAATCCTAAAACCGTATAAGTTTTAGTGTGACAATAGCTTTTTAAATTGGTAAAACAGTTTCAAAGTAGTATTTTGCTAAAAAGTCAATAAGGTTGGATTTTGCGCGTAACTTGTAATGGATGGTACTAAGGCCCTGTTCTCTTCAACTTCTAAAACCTGAACTGAACTGAACTTAACTGAACTTAACTTAACTTAACTTAACTTAATGGATCTCAACTGAACTGAACTTAACTTAACTGAACTTAACTTAACTTAACTGAACTTAACTGAACCGAACTGAACCAAATTGAAGGCGAAGAGAACATGGCCAAAATATTGATAAACACTTTTCATCTTTTGAAGAAATGAAAGGGTGTCATACATAAGCAGCATTTACATATGCAATACTGATAGATGATGCTATAAATAAGGTTTTTGGTACCTGCATATTTTTAATCAATCAAAGTGATCTATCATAATTTAAACCTGACACGTCAGCCAACTCACTTCAAGCGATAAATACTCACATCATAACCTAGTCTGAATTATCTATGTAGTCCTCTTTACCATCTTCAGTAGATAAACCATATTCTAGTTCAGGCTCTTCTTCTTCTTCTTAATGGGAGTCTTCTAATACATTATTTTCATCACTTAGACAAATTTTTCCTATGACACTAGTGACACAAATGTCAACGGCTTCAACTTCTTCTAATTGAAAAGCATCATCTTTTGAGAATGCATCTTTCCAACCTTAAGGTTTAAATTTCCATATAAATAACCAATCATACTTGGGCCCTTTTCTCTTCAACTTCTGAAACCTGAACTGAACTGAACTGAATTTAATGGACCTGAACTGAACTGAACTGAACTTAATAAACCTGAACTTAATTGAACTTAATAATAAATATATTAATTATTAAAATAATAGTAAAACCCAATAAATATAAAATATATAAATTATTAATAATCATTACAAATAATATTATTAATAACTGCCTATATAAAATAATTAATAAAACAATTTTAATACAATTAATAATAAAAATTGTTATAATACGTAAATTCATTTTATTAAAATTTTGTTATTCAAATAATAATTATTGTTACAATTTCACGTGAACTAATAATAATTATTATAATAAATTGTAGTTTTGATTCAAATTACCACTTATTATTGGATTACAAAAACATAATAGTTGTTTTAATTAATAAATATTTTTATTTTATTATCCCATATCACATTTTCTAATTAATTAATACCATGATTATAAATAAAAATATTATTATATTATAATTACATTAATACTGTTATTGTATCAATAACACTAGTAATTATCATTATTTAAAAATTATTTCATTGTATTTATAATCAATATTGACTACATTAAATAATAATTATTTTTCTATATTAATATTTTTATCATTGTTCTTCTTTTTATTATTTATTACTATTAATTTTTGTTAAAGATTAATTAGAATAATCATTATTAAAATTAAAATTTATGAACCTGAACTGAACTTAATAGACCTTAACTGAACTGAACTGAACTGAACTGAACTAAACTTAACTTAACTGAACTGAACTAAACTGAACTTAACTTAACTTAATGGACCTGAACTGAACTTAACTGAACTTAACAGAACTGAACTTAACTAAATTGAAGGTGAAGAGAACAGGGCCTTGTTCTTTTGAAAGCTAGAATACGAAAACCAGAACAAGAACAAAAAATAGTTCTACTCTAGTATATAAACAATTACCAACATTCTAGCTAAAAAATGTATGAAACAGAGAATACCTAGAAAAGAATTGAAGAGTTTTCAACCTCTTATCATGAGCAAGACCCCAGAAAATCATAATATAGTACAACAAAACATCACTTTCCAAAACTCACAATATAGCCCAGGCACATCGAGGTTTGTCTATTTTAAACACAAATAGTTGTCCCCGAAATAATTTTCAATTAGGAGTGAAAGAATATAAACGAATGACTGAAATGAGAGAAACTCTAAACTTAATTCACAAAATTTTCAGTCAAGAAGAAAATACTTTACATGAGTAACGTAATTTCTCATATGAAACGAAGAGATATGCGTAATTTATGATATGTGGTGTTTAGAAAAAATTGATGTAATTTTTTAAAGTTGAGGCAGTTACGAAATCACTTTGAAAGTTCAGAAGAGCAATAAGTATTTTGAGACAATTTGGAACACCTCCCAATGCAATAGTCAATTAGACTATATATATTTAATTGACACAAATATAACCAAAAGGTGAATTCGTAAATGTTTTGAAGAAAATTATCAAATATTAAACCATACCTAATTAATGGTCTTAGTGTTATTACAGGTAATATCTCGGTTTCGAACACACAAATATATTAGTTAATATCTTTGAAAGATAAAGCTCTGTAAATAGAACCGAAATATCCTTGGATTGTACGCTTAGGTATAAAAGTTTTCAACGTATTAAAATAGATCCAACCTTTTTTTTCAGTTAATAAGAAATAAAAAGAAAACGATTAACAAATGCCGCCATTAAACGAAGGGGTTTTAAGGGCTTTACAGTAAATTGGAAAAATAATTTTTTGGATCATGTTGTTTTTTTTGGTGAAGTTGAATCTAACCTGTTGTTCCTTTAACTGATGTATACATTGTATTGCCTTTTCTGAATCTTCTTAGTTATCCAATCAGATCTTCTGTTAAACTGCCAATTTGACCTTAGGTATTTATGTTCAAATATTAATGTGATATCAAGCTATTATTAGTTGATATTGATCCCTTATATTCTGGTTAAATTTTTGATTTAGCAAGTGTAAATAGTAATTTTATTTTCTATAACAATCTTACGAGATTGTTTCCATTCAAATCAACACAAGCT
>CATIWQ010088557.1:0-10437 GCA_949673415.1 Euphorbia schlechtendalii | reverse complement strand
GCAAATTCATGGCCCAGGTATAAATATTTTACCAGGTGCTTTTAAAGGTTTTTACACTGAATGGGTTGAAATATCACCCAAATTGAATGAAGCTCCGCACAATAATAAGTGGATTGAAGGTATGCCTATTTTGCATTTCTTTATTGAATTTGGCATTCCATGGATTCTCAAATGGGAACCAGAGTTTGGTTATACCAAAAAAAATATTCCTTGCTTATACAGAGTATTTTCTTCAAAATTTTGGAAGAAAATGATGAGGAATAATGAAAGGGGAATTCTAGAAGCTCAAGAGACAATTGATCATATTAGGTCAAAAATTACTCAGTACAAATTACGTACTGAACAAGCCCAAGAAGCCCAAAATATTGAGGCTCCAAGTCCTTTTGAATTCATCTCAAGGAAAATCAAGATGCAAAAGGGACAGTTGTCTCATGAACAAATCATTGTCACTTATATGGAGGCAATGAAAAAAGATATGATGAAGAGTTTAGGAATTGAAATTCGTTCAGATGTCTCTCTCACTGCATCTACAATAAGGGAAGATATGATTTTGGAAGCTGAAAATGCTCAGGCTGAAGCACTTGCAAGTGCTACTGAAGATAATATGCTTCAGGATTCGCAAGCTGAGGAAACAGAGTTGTCTATAGAGCAACTGCTCAAAAATGCCGAGCAGGAAATTTCACAAAAGCTGAAAGGAAAAGGCAAGACAGAGTAAATCGTGGAGCTCACGCGCACATATGGAGAGTGGGCAAGAGAGAAGAAGATAAGTTACTGTTCATAAACAGTAACAAATTTGGATCTGTCGGGAGGTCACTGTTTTCTTTTATAAAGAAACACAGTAACTATTTTGGATTGTTGGGAATCATTTTTTTTCCGCCAATTCAAACTTTCTTTTGTTTTCCTTCTTTCTTTTCTTTGGCAGCTGTCTGCCATTATTTTCCTTTTCTTTTCCTTCGTTATCTTTTATTAAGTTGGTTTGCATTTTCTTTTGAATTCCGCCCCCTATAAATGTAAGTTTTTCAGTTTGTTTAAGGGTCGGGAAAAATTTGGGAGGAAAGGGCTTTGTAATTAATGCTTGGTGTTGTGTATTTCGGTAAAAATTAAAGAGGAGCTAGTAGACTCGCTCCATCGTGTGCTTCAGTAATTTTCTTTTTCAAGCTTGTAACTCTTATTTTATTTTGTAATATATTATCTTGATTTAATAATATTATGTTCAGACCCTCACTGATGGAGGGGTAATTTCTTGTGTTAAATGATACCATGAATGTTGTTAGTTTATAGCATGTGATTTTATTATACTAGTTAGACTGAATATACATGATGAATAATATCTGTTTATGTTTATTTAGAATAATTTATTTTTATGTTATTATTTATATTTTAAATTTGCAGAATGAATTTTAGATTTTAATATGATATAGAATTTAATATCTATAGTCCTTTGAAGTATTTGCCATGCTAGAATTTTAATATAGAATTATGGACTAGGTTAGATTTTAAGACAGTCAGAGATTTTAGGATTAAGCTCAAGTCGCATTTAGCCGTTTTAGCCGTGGTTAGGCGATTAGGTGTTCATATGTTGACTCTACTATAACTAATATGCCTTGACAGTCTTATAATTTTGTAAAATTGTTCCTATGTCTTGAATTTTTTATTAATCTATTTGGCATGGTTTATATTTTAATAGGCTATATTAATTGAATTCTGTGTTGTATTAAGAATTTAATAATTTATTTTGTATTGTAAGTATTTTTGTATTACTGTTTATTTATACGTATTTACTGTTCATAAATACATTTTAAGTTTTTGTATATTCATCATGTATGGTCCGGTCCTGCTTGTATTTCCTTTACAGAATTCAATGATTCAAAAGCATAAATCGATCACAAATCATAAAACAAAATCTAAAAAAGAACTAATCCCTAAATTTTGCAGACAGAACCTAATCACAGGACTTTAAAATCAAGTGGGATGTGGAAGTATGGCATGGGATGTGGCCTGTGGGAATGGTCCAACTTCCCAACATTCAAGTCACTTTTAAGATAAATTTAAACAAGGTGGTCCACTTCTAGAAGATAGGATGAGAGTCATTTATGCTTTACCAAATAACCAAAATAAGACCCGGTGCTTTTTTTTCAACCTATTTGCAATGAACTGAAATGCACTTATCTAATTTGTAAATCCATAAGTATGCAGTACTAAACTAATCAATTATAACTTGAAAAGACTACTCTAAATTTAAAAATATAGTGAAAGTTATGCTAAAATAAGAGTTGTGTCTGTCAGTGAACAGAATTTGAAAAAGCAGATACAAGAAGTAAGCAAAAATATACGCAAATCCGGAATTAGACTTTCTACAGAATAGAAGCTTAGCTTATATAAAATTTTTGCAACTCAAAAAAAACTTGTAAGGAGAATGTGGGCATCACTAACTCATCTAGTCATCTATAGAATGAAAGAAAGTAGTTGTATTTATGCTTCTATTTTCATTTTTCACTGCTTCGTTTCCTCCCTGAATACTTCGCTATTGCAAATTGGACATACCTAATTAAATTCATATTATGAGATCGAGAGAAACCTTTAATAGTATGCCTTTCATCATAATCACTGACCTTGTTGATGCTAAGCCATTTGGTAATGCATGCCGAATGGTATACATGCTCGTAGGGTAGTTTCATTTCCTTGTCCCCTCTTTTATACCTTGTTTGGAAAATGACACATCTGTTCGACAAATTTGAAATAGATTTTAAGATTAAGATCATATTTCAGCTGAAGAAAGAAAGCGGGAAACTTAATTCTACTCAATACACAAGGGTATTCATTAGTGTTATTTTTCCTAAACAGAAAAGCAAGCTAGGATTTTTAAACACAATTAGAGGAAGTAGTGAAGTGAAGTGCAGTGTGGAAATAATGTAAGTCAACACCACCCAAATACAATTCAAATTCAATGTACCATGAACCACAGTTCTTCAAAGGTACCTTGACACCTTCAATTCTAAAGCCATCACAGCCATACAAATCTATAATAAACGAACTAAAATCATGTATCCATATATAAAAATGGCATCGTAACCAAAAGAATGTTTTTTTCTAAAGACTGAACAGAAATAGAAGTAAAACTAACTAGAAATAAATGAGACATTGCTGAATTGATAAAAAAAATAGTACCGGTGCAGTAACAGAATTAAACTGAATTGGCAACTCAATCAAATAGAACTGAGAGAAAAGATACCCTAAATTATGTAGCATTATAAAATGCCACATAAAAACTTAAATTAAGGACAAAACAAAAACTAAAAAAACCTGACTGAGGAGAGTCATGCACTAAAGGGTAACCAATTCAGCTGAAATCAGTCCCAGGCCTCTAGATGACAGAACTCTTGACACCCTACTTTGAGAGAATGGGAGTTTATAAGTTTTGCAAGTTTTATGAGTAATATGTTGTGCCCAAATCTAAAAGGAAAGTACACGAAGGAAATGACTTGGGAAACTGCTGCCTATCTTCGAAAGCATAATTGAGAGAAAACTTAACAAAAAGGAAATTGTTAAGACAACTTGATACTTCCCAACGTATAGTGATTGAGAACTCAGAAAAATGTCATACCTATTCCTATGCACAAAATTTAGAATGATTATCAAACCGATCTTTACACATTTGAAGTTTAAACTACTTGTCTTACGTGTGAAGCATTGCTCTCATCATCTTCATAAGTAGATTCACAACCTACATTATAGAAGAACAAAAGAAGAATCTTATCTCTTAGTTCCTCTCTAGTAGAGTTAACAAATACTAATAAGTATGAAGCATGGGTAAATGAATTAGATACTATATCTCGGATCCAACTCAGGTCAATAAGAAATTTTTATCATCATGACTTATTACTGCAATGCATCAAATTAAGAGTAAATAGAAAAAAAAAATCCAGCATACTTTTCAAGAGCAGTTGAAAATAGCTCATCAAGCTCAACAGGTCTTAGGGATCCATGCTAGTAAAGGTTAGGATCAAAGTATTAGGATAAAAAAAATACTTTAGGTTGAATAATAATGTTCTTAACTTGTTTTTTGACTTGATTGACAAAAAAGTCACACGGTATTCTTTAGCAGATAATGATTTTGCAGATTTTTCCTTTCTAAACTTGATGAAGTTGTTCACATGTATCTCCTCTTTGTTAACAACTGCTGATTGTTTTAATTTAATCAGACAGTTCTTTTAATCACAGTCTACATCTGCAATAATATAATTTGAGAATTGTATATATCAATATTTTGATCTTTGACATTATTATGAATCAATAATGTTGCATAAACAAAGTTCATACTGGTTGGAAATTATCATATTGGCGTTAAATAAGTTACTGAACATCACAAAAGGTATGCAAGTAATACAACCAAAAGGCAGCTGAATAGGAGATATTGTAAGTGACTAAATAAGGATGAGTAGGATAAAAGGCAACAAGTGTTTTGACTTTATATGTTCCAAATTGTTTAAAATCAATAACAAAATAAGATAAAAGTATGTTATGACTTAGATCTGATTCAATTGAAATAGTATGATACGATCCTTCTGAAGTTTGAATACAATATACTCTTTTAAAATTAACATTATTATATCACATCTATTCAAATAATCAGTAACCATTCTAACAATGAAGAATTGGGTTTCATATCGTAAACTAGAGAAAGGTATGTAGTACCTGCTTCATTCTAAGCTCTTCTAGCTTCCCTTATTGAATCCTAGGGCAGTAGAGATAGATGGTTAAAAGATATGAAACTATAAAACAAATTGACATATGCATTCTCATAATCACTTTCATTTAGAAAAATAAGTCATAAATTCACACATTAACAGATTGACAAGCTAGAAGCCTCATTGACATAAATAAACTAATCTAATGGTTTAGAATGGACATAAATAAACTTAAATATCACTCAAATCTTATTGAAGATTTTGCTAAATTACTACGAGAAGACTCATGTTGTTACTTTGACAATAATATAGAACCACAACGAGGGAAAAAATAGTATGTTATACTACAACAGAAAAAATTACCTTCTTAAAACGACCAATTGGCCTAGCCCCCATCTTTGGCTGAACAATACCAGCTATTTCATCATTCATAGCTTCTATCTAACTTCCTCTAGGATCTTTTTCCAACATCAACTCTCTCATTTTTCTTATCATTTCTGCTACATTATCCCATCTCTTAGTAACAACATAAAGAATTGACAGCAAAATGTTCGCCGCACTATCTTCTCAGTCCAATCTCAACACTTCTTCTGCTGCTCGAACTCCTAATTTCAAATTCCTAATGTAGGTTTTCATAACAATTACATTAAAAATAATTGGATGAACAATTTAAAACTTACTTCGTAAAATTATTGCAATTCAATATTAGTTTTATGAACAATAAAAAAAATGAAGCACCCCAAATGAATTAGTTTGAAACCTTAATTTATCTTGCTAATCAAACTCATAATGCTTCAACCAATTTCTAACCTTTGAAACTCACACAACAACACAGGCTCATAAAAAATCTTTATGAGTGACCCCATCATGTGAATTGACTAAAGCACTCAACTCATTTATCTGCATGTTATGTTCTTCTAGCCAACGTGCATACTCTACATCAAATTCCATGGCACACATATAATAATGAAAAACACCGAGAGAAACAATGAATGTATATTGAAATATATAGTAAGCTCCTTGCAAATTAATCATTTGCATTCTACTCTGTACTTTAGGACTCCATTTTCTTGGCCATACACGACATTTGAGAATTAAATGTAAATATACCATATGCTGATTATTACAAGCAATGCCACATACGCATACACCCAAAGTATATATTTATTATACCAATACTTATACCACTACAAATCAAATACATACCATTCCCACTCATTGAATGGGATTAATCTCCAGAGCTTGAGATAAAAATTCCTTAGATGTGATAAGAGTAAATCATTAGATGATTGATAAATTAAACAATTAAAAATAAAAATAAAGACCATCACTAAAATAAACAAAAACCAAACCTGCTAGTGTGCTCTTTGAAGTTCTACTCAAGTTGGGATAGCTTCAGCCTACTACTCTCCAATTGATGTACATATGCCTCTCAAGGATAGAAGGAAGGCATATTATTTTATACCACATGCATTTTTACAAAGACAAAATTAACTAATAAGTATTTTTCTACTCATGAAATTAAAAGCAAAAGGCTACACATAAGAAAAAATCAGAGTTCACCTACTTTTTTCCTTAACCTCAACTCGTTATAACTACTAATTGAATAATTAAACTAGAAATTAGGAATGAATCCTATATAATTACAGAAACGAAAGAGAGAATAGAGGGATAGAGAAAAAAAAGCAAACACACTTACAAAGAGTAGATTCCCCAACATTACAAGACAAAATGGATTTGAAATCGATTTGGTAAAATTAGGTTTGAAAAAATTTAAAGTTATGACGGTGAAGAGGTGAGAACTTAGAAGTGATGGCAGTATGGCAACCACGATGTAGGATGGAGCAGAGATCAGATTCAGGATATGTATGATATTAGGGATTCGGTATTAGGCTTTAGAACAAGTGAGAGAGAAATTAGAGGAAAAGAGAATTGTGCTTTGTATAATTTGTTAATTAATTTTTAATTTTTTTATTTTTAATTAAAATTTTCCGTCCAAATACTTAGCGGGAGATTTCCCACCCGTCATTTATTCACTATTCACAGAGTTTTTTGCAATGGTTAGACTGAAAGTGTTACGATGAAAGTGTATTTCAGTAAAAATATCTATTGCAACACTTTTCAAAATGTGTTTCGAAAAATACTTTTTTCCTTCAAAAATCACAACACTAGCCATTCTGGTTGCGACAGGCCATCTATGGCGTAGTGGTATCAGGTTGTGAAAACAAGGTATGCAAGTTGAAGAAATCGTTATATGGACTGAAACAAGCACCGAAAGCTTGGTATCGAAAATTTGATGAAGTGATTTTGTCTAACGGTTTTCAGATCAACCAAGGGGATAAATGTATATATAGCAAGTTTGATACTTTTGGTAAATGAGTTATGATATGCTTATACGTGGATAACATGTTGATTTTTAGCACTGGCGAAAATCAAGTTAATAAAACAAAGAAATTCTTGTCATCTAGTTTCGAAATGAAGGATTTGGGGGAGGCTGAGCTCATTCTTGGTATAAGAATTAAGCAAAAGAACAATGTTATTTCAATTTCTCAATCTCATTATATTGAGAAGATTTTGAATAAATTCAACTTTAAGAATTGTTCTCCAGTTAGCACTCCTTTAGATCCTTGCCTTAAGCTTCTACCTAACAAAGGTGTTGTAGTATCTCAACTTGAACACTCAAGAGCCATTGGAAGTCTCATGTATGCCATTATTAACACTAGGCCTGATATAGCCTTTGCTATTGGAAAACTTAGTAGGTATAATAGTAATCCCAGTTCACATCATTGGCAAGCTTTAAGTCGAGTGTTCAAGTACTTAAAAGGAACCATGGATTATGGTTTGACTTATACTAGATTTCCTTCAGTTTTCAAGGGTTATTCAGATTCAAGTTATATTTCTAACGAAGAAGATAGTTCTTCCACAAGTGGATGAGTATTCCTTCTTGATTGAGGCTCTATCTCTTGGGTATCAAAGAAACAGACTTGCATTGCTGATTCAACAATGGAATCTGAGTTTGTAGCAATAGCAGTAACTAGTAAAGAAGATGAATGGCTACGAGATCTCGTTTATGATATTCCATTGTGGCCTAAACCAATATCATCTATGTCTATTAGGTGTGATAATGAAGCTGCATTGGCCAATGCTTATAAACAAGTATACAAGGGCCGATCTAGACATTTAAGTGTTAGATATAGCATGATTTGGGAACGTATCATGCAAGGTGTCATATCACTAGAGTTTGTAAAAACAGAGCATAATTTAACCGATCATTTAACTAAAGGGTTAAGAAGAGATCTTGTGCACAAATCGGCTATGGGGATGGGATTAAAGTCCACTTGAAATCTCTCATGTTGAGATACCCAATTCCCATCTAATATGACATTAGATGTAGAATTCAATGAGGAAAGCTTAACGTTTGGAGATTGGAACACATTAGTAACATCATCCCAAGGTATGTATTCAAACTTGCAAGATTATAGTGGAGGTTGAAGTTTAACTTCTTAATAGGTCTTTTGAAAAATTGCATATGCAGGTGCAAGAGTAAAAGAGCTACCTATATGAGCATGAAATTTAGCCGCTTCAAGAAGTAAGGAATTGACTTTGATATGTATATGCAGGATAAGGACACAAGGCTAGTAAAAGATAGTGTCAAGTTAGAACTTTCAAAATTTTAACTTATGTGTATATTATCTTCATGTATTCATAATGAATAACTAAGGTTCAATCCATAGTGACACCTTGGTATTCGAATATTTGGAAAGTGTAATGTACTAAGATGGAGTTCAATCATCACAATATTTCATTTATGCATGAGTTTGTGATTTTGTTTGGTTAATCAAAGATTGCACTCAAATGGGGGAGGAATGTTAGTATTTTAGTGTAATTGGATTGACTAGTTTGACAATGTGATCATGACGTTTCATCGAACAAGTTAGGAGAGTGCGAAGTGCACACTTGTTTGAGTACGGTTACGATTTGGGGGGTCCAGGGGCTAGCGCCCCTGGATGATAAGTCCAAGGGGCGGCAGCCCTTGGCGGTGTCGAGGGGTGGTAGCCTCTGGCGGGGTCTCGAAAATTTTTTATTCCTGAACAAAAGCATCCTTTGGAAAATTCATCAGAAAAATGAATTTTTGGACCGAAACAGTGTGTCAATTGGATACAGCTGAAACTCGAAAAAACAAGTCCTTTAAACATGACAGCTACTCGAAATAACATGTCTATTGACATTTTGGTTATTTATTCCACCAAAAATGAAATTGGTCATTACACAGAAAAATTCGGTTATATTTTTCACACCAAACATCAAATTCTAGATCTTGACATATTTCTTGATTTGATCTGATTAAAAGTTTGGTGAACCAACCAAATAAATTTCAATTTGAAAGTGTTATTCGCGACTTCAGAATTATCCAGGAAATTTCCTAGATTCCAACATTTTTATAGAGGTGAATGAGTGGTTCAATTTTGAAAGGTTCTACAAAGTATTCTTGAAAGACAATGCTTAATAATGTTCTACTTTGTTAACATTGTTGCTTTGTTCTTCTATTATTTTAGGTTTAATTCGTGTGCCAGAATTCAGCCTATCCGTCCAACACTCCTTGTTTAAATGAGATAATGGACACAAAAAAGGTTCTTTGAAAAAAAAGTAAACATCAGGTGTTGGGTTAAGAAATAAGTCCGGAAAAGGCACAATTTTAACCATCATGAAATCGGGACTGACAGTCCATTTTTCAATCTGTACTGAAAACTGGACTGTCAGTCTAGTTTTTAACAAAAAATCACATGTAAACAGTGACCGGGTGACATTTTTGTCACCCGGTCACTGTTCACTGAAAACGGGCCTGACAGGCCCGTTTTCAGTGGGAATCTCTCCTGTTCGGAGAGATTCCCACGCCACACTGCTGAGCAATTTTTTTGCACAGCAGGGGGCAATTTTTTTTACCCATTGGGTCAAAAAAAATTGCCCTATATAAACCCCCCCCCCTCCCCAAAAACTGCTCTCTAATTTCACCCTCTCCATTTCCCCATTTTTCCATCTACAAGGTAATTTTTTTAATCTATAATTATTATTATTATTTTGTTAGTGTAAATGTAAAATATTAAGTTAATGCTGCATTTTTTTTTACAATTTGTAAGATTAACATTAATATCTACTTAATTGAAGGTACATACTTTATTTACATTCTACAAATTAATTTTTTGTACATATATTTACATATTCTTACTCTATTATGCTTTAGTGAAATGAGAAATTAATTATAGTTAGCAAACATAATAGTTTGTAGCTTACACAGATTAAAAATGGGTGCTCGATAAAATGACTATAATATTCGCATGTCTTAGTTTGAATGTGTTAATACTTGGTCTGTCAACACAAAACTAGTTTAAGACTTATTACAAAGCTAAAGTATTATGAAACTGAGTACTTTGTAACTAATACATATAGATTTATAGTTTTGTAACTTATTTTTTAACCCTCTTACTACTGCAAATTGACTGGTTCCTCTTTATTTTTGAACCTTTGTTTATTATTTTTAATGTATAATAAGGCTCTATTGTAGATGAGGAATTTAAACGACTCATTTAGAGATTAGTAATTTGATTTTGTGCATAATATTTACTTGAATTTAATCAACAATCCAACCGCCTTGTTCTTATTCATAGAAATGTCTAATTAATTTTGATGTAAATACAATAATAGTTCTTACTCCTCCATCGTTAAGTTAAGTTATTTTAAATAAAAAGTT
>CATIWQ010088552.1:0-16643 GCA_949673415.1 Euphorbia schlechtendalii | reverse complement strand
TATATTTATATATATGTATGTATGTATATATATGTATGTATATATATATATGTATATATGTATATATGTGTGTGTGTGTGTGTGTGTATATATATATATATATACATATACATATATATATGTGTGTGTGTGTAAAAATTGATTCCAAGTTAGTTTTTAGATGCGTGGTTAGTTAGAAATGTTGAGTGTGCTTTGTTATAAAAATCGTAAACATCTTAGCTTTGATGATTTAGTTTACATTTAATCTGGGTTGAGTAAACTAATCAGCTTGGATTGGTTTTTAGAAGCAAATATACTGAAAACCGAGAGATGGTGTATGAACAAACACTATAAAGGCAAACAAAGGATTAAGGAAAGAGTACACCTTATATTTTATCCTTGTTCAGCCCCTAGCCTATCTCTAGTCCCCGGATTCCTTTCCAAGGTTTAATCCACTAGTGATTTCTTTCCTTCCTTAGGTGAAGAAGCCTTTTCATTAGGAAGACCAATTAGAGAAAGTACCATTCTTTCTAACTACCACTCAATACTTAGTTCATGTACGCTTACTAAACTAACTCACAAATTTAAGATTGAAAGATGAAGGAACGAAGGATTTCAATATATAGAAAGAGTTGAATCCTTTTACAATGACAAAGCTTAGCTAAACTCTAAGCTTATTTGTTTCTCTCTTACAAACTAATTTAAAATGAGCGTTTGCTTAAGGATTGCTTAAATTTGGAATTTCTGAATGCTGAGATTACTTGGACAATATTTTCAGCGCTTAAGAAACTCGAGGTGTTTCACTAAGTTTGAAGGTCTACTTTAGTCTTCTATTTATACTTGAAGGTGTTGAAAGTAGTCATTGTAAACTTCTCATCCTGACTTCACCTTCAACATCTCTTCTCTATACAAATTTCAAATCAACACGTTTGAAACAAATTCCAACATGTTTAGAGATAGAGAATTTGAATATTGAAGCACGAGATTAATCTGTTAATCTTAATGCGTCAAAAACTTATTTCTTCAAGCAACCATTTTGAGAGAGAGGCGTGTAAGATGCAACATGAAAGCTTCTAATCAATTGAAGAGTTAATGTTGCAAAGTAGCGCAGGGACACTGGAAAAATGATGCATGCCAAAAGATGCCTTTAGCCTTGGATGCTTGTGATGAATCTCTAAAATTCAATACTGACACCTTTTGGCTGTGAAAATAATATGAATATCTTTTTTAATTTCAGTGCTTTTTACTTGAAAAGCATCAAGAGAATATTCTATCTTTCACGGATAGTTAAAAACACAAGTGTCTCCAAGTGTCAAAGAATACTAAACTTTTGTTAAATAAAAGCTACTCAGCTTCGTTGACTTATATCACATAAACTAAGTAGTACTTAGTTTAAATCAGATTTTCTCACTCTATGCTATAACTTAATTATAACTTAGTAAACATAATTGTTTTTCCTTTAAACAAATTAAAGTAAACTTGTCTACTTATGAGTTTAATTAGTACTTAATTAATTTCACTATCCTAAACAATTTTTTTTATCTCCAAAACGTTTTAAGTACTGTGAAGTATTATTAATTTGGGTTCAAAAGGTTTAACAATCTCTCCCATTTTAGAATAGATAACAATTTAGGTAGTAGAAGAAATTAATTAAATAAATTGTTTATGGTTATAAAAATTGTTGGTAAGTGATGTAAGACTCCCCCATGCTGAGTGAACTCCCTAGTCAATATAGACTCCCCCATGCTGAGTGAACTCCCTGATCAGTAAACCTCTGAAATCTGATGTAAACAAAGGAATCTTCAATTTGCTTACATCTCAATGATCCTTGGACACATTAGATGTACAGTCCTTGTTGTGTAATCTATGTCTTTTGCGTCATTTTCTCTAGTAGTCACTAGCTATTGTACATTCTCTTGAAGTTCGTGAGGGCATTCAACTTTATGTGCACATTGAGACCATTACTGGTGTCAATGACTCAGTAGGCTCCCATGGCATCGAGCAAAGCTTTTTGAGCTTTCTTCACAAAATCTTCAGTGTTGTTCTTGATAAGGTCCCAAGTTGAGTTCAATCTATCACTAAGCACATCCATGTTCAGCACAGGCTTGTCCATTGTTTTAACAACTACATCCACTGACTTTAGAATCCCATCAACCTTCTTATCATAGGCAATCATGAGCTTCGACATCTTCTCCATCATGTTGCACATGACATGCCCGAGATCCTTTATTACATCCAGCTACTTAGACAGTTTCCTAATCTTATTATTCACGATGGTCTTTATTTTGGTTTGTTCTTCACCAAACTTATGAAACAGTTATAAGTGGATGATGTTTAACCTACTTGGTCACCACGAGGCTTTGGCCTCGTGAGATGGGGCATGGGGGTTTTCAAAAAGAATGCATGGTGTGAATGAAAAGGAGTTCAAGTTTTGAAGAACCGAGACCTAAATCTCTAGCTTATGTTATAGAGTCACCACCCGGATGTGTTCTTCTAGGAAAATTTAGTACAACTTAGATCTGTTTGCCTAGTCTATATCATAGTAAAAAGATTCGAGTTCGGATGAGCTACTTACTTCCTTGTCATTTGAGTTAAATTAAACTATTTAAAAACCATGTTTATAATATTCAAACTAATCTAGATATTTTCAGCTTATGTGATTATTTTATCGTGCATGCATAAAGCAATAAATAATTGAATTGTGAAAAGTAAACATGTAGGCAAGTAAATATACCTAATCTACAGGGGATTTATTATATTTTGGGATTGGGGATACAAATCTCCTAAAAACATCAAAGTATAAGGAATGCAATTATCTAAAATACATCGATATCTAACAAATATTACAATTGATTTGAAAAATAAATGCGATACCCCGAAGGAAATTAAATCCTAACAATCATCTAATCCTATTCAACCTACATCCACAAAGGTTAGCACAAATAATATCGCACGCCACAAGTAGTCACAAGAATGCTTGGTTTGGCTTTTTGCTAGACCTGAATGGTCTAATTTAAAACAATGGAAGATTTAAAATTCTTATGTTAAAAAGGATACATTTTATGCACATATGTGCTAACCATTTTATTTAGTGAAAATGCTGCATGTGAATATTTTATCGGGTCGGTTATTTGGGAACTTGGGTTCCTTTCATCGGGGTTTCCTAACACAACTTCATTTTGGAAAAATAAATCTAGGCTAAAGAATAAATAACAAAGTGATATTATTGAACCCGTTTCAAAAGAGAAATCGTTATAATTAGGAAAATATATGTCGGTAAAGATTGACTAACTTTAACCATTCGGAAGCCTTTTGAACCAATTTCAAGTCCGAGAAAATTCTCAAGTATATGTTTTATGTTGCTAAAAACTCAAATTTCAAGTCTGAATAGTCACCACTGACCCTCTTGAACATAAACCTACAATTAAAAAATTTTCGAACATGATGTCCACACTACAATGCTGTTAACAACATTGTTGATGTTGCTAACAACATCACAATGCCGTTATCGGCATTGTAGTTGACAGATGGCAAGCAGTTTACAATTTTTTAGTTTAACCATCAAACATAGTTAACAAGTATATACATATAAAGCACGGCTTTAGGAACTCAAAGGCTCACCACGTAGTTGCAAATCCACTTCCTAAAGATTGACAAAATTCCCCCAACAGTATTAAGTTTGGTTCCATAAATGATTTGAAAGAAGAGTAAGAGCTACTCTTTAAGGACAAATGAGATGTCCCAGAATATATTAGTCTTAAAATGAGAGAAAAGGGGATAGTAATTCTTTTCCCTCAAGTTCTAGAATTTGAGAAAATTAGCTTCTGAGACAAGAAAGTTTGTGAAAATGTATGGAAACACTATCAAGAACACTCACACCAAGTTCTATTAGCTTAGAACTTGATGAAAGTTCTCAAAAACAAAACTAATGATCAAGTTTACTTAGTTCCTCAAGAAAAATCAAGTTTACTTTAAAGTGAGCTAAACCTAAAACTTGCTTAAATGATCAACACAAGAACCCCAAATGTCCCAAGGTCATACCCTTTTTATGAACTTACACTTGCTAAACCGAAACATTAAGTTATTGTATACTTATAGTCTCAACTTAGTTTAAGAACTCGAAGAAAATTCTCAGAAACAATAAAAAAAACTTTCAAACTCACTTTGAACTCTTACTTTTTACCTTTTGTTTGAAAATATGAGCTCCCCCCTAAATAGAAACTCCAGCTCTATCTTTATGGATCTCTCTTTAATACAAAGTCAACTCTTTTAGCCTTAGCCCATGTTTTTAGCTTTTACTTTTTACTTTTTGTAGTGTGGGGATGTGGTGTTGTAGTAAAAATCCAAGCATGTGGGCAAAGATTGCCTTTTTGGTTGAAAATTATAGAAATTGCAATTTGGTTCTGCTGCACATCGATATCGTTAACAACATCACCAAAGCCATGTCATCAATGACATGGCCATGCCGTTAACGGTATTGCATCTATGCCTTGGGCTTTTTATGATGAAAAAAAGCTAAAGGAAGGTTAAGACCCAAAGAAACTAAGCAGAATTCCTCCAAATGAGTTCAATATCTTGTAAAATGTGGAAAATTAATAAGGAAAAAATTACATCTTCATCATCGAACTTGCGAGTTGGAAGTGAAATTTCGTGCTCACAATTACGTAGTTTGAGTTGCCAATGTGGCATTTAAAATACTCAGTTGTTCTGAGGTAGCATTTATGCTACCCTTCACTTTTCCTACCACTACATTTGCAGTGACAATTAAAGTTGGGATAGAGGATACAGTCGCATTAAGCTGAGTTGCAGAGTTAGTAAGTCTGGTAAGATTTAATGCCATCTTGTCCACTATGCTCTTGGCGCTTTCCCTCGCTAAATAATTTCTGATAGTAAACAAGCACCCTTGTATCTTCTCAAATTCTTCAAAATAGATTGATTCAGCTAGGATGCTTGAGTTCTCACAAATATTTTGGCCTTCTTTTTCATGGACAAGTTCATCAATTCATGTGACAGTAGCACTTGGCCAACTACACCATCCAATTTAGCATCAAGTTTAAGCATTGGGAATTTCCTCCTTGCTAACTCTATAATCTGAGCTAAAATGGTTAAATCAACCTAGTCCTCTTAGACTAGTATGCTATTGGAAGGAGTTACTTCCTCAGTTATAAAATTTATCTTCGCAACTTCTTCGCTTGCTTTTCCTTGCTGAGCGTAGTTCTCATTTTCATGAACTTCCCTAATCGGAGGGATTAAAGGGGAGGAGGATGGTTTTGAAGGAGGGTTTGGTTTAATAATGGTTTTTATAGATGAAATTGAAGGAATAAAGGTTGGTTTAGTTTTTACAAGAGAAGGAATGAGTGTAGTTTGAGTTTTTTTTGGAGGTGGTGAAGAATGGGTAGTCTTTTCTTAGGAGGAAATGGTTAGAGAAGGAGTGTGAATGGGGGAGCTTGCAGGAGAATTCACTTTGGGAAAATTTACAGGTGATGATTCTTTAAGAGAGGAATTTATAGAGGAGGAATGAATTTCAAGATATATAAAGGAGATAGGTTCAAGATTTATAATAGAATTGGGGGAAGGAGTTTGATGTTCTATGAGTTGGCTAATTGACCCAAGAATGGATTAGCCTAATGTAACTCAGATTGAGTAGAAAGAGATTCAGTTTGCTAAGTGAGAGAGGGGATTTGGATATTTTCACCAAGAAGAGCATATTCTTCCTACTTGATGACATCTATGTCATCATCACCCTCTTCGCTGATTAAGATTTGAACAATTCTCCTTGAGTGAGGTTTGGCAATTCCCTTGAGTGACGTCCATGTCATTATCATCATTATTTTCTTAACACACAATCCCTCACTCAACTCCCTAGCAGACATGCCTTGGATTTTCTCCACAACTTTTGGAGGAGGAGGAAGGAGAGATGACTTGGTAGCTGCTGCCTCCTCTTCTTCTTCTTTTCTTAGCTTTCCTCTGAGCGTGAGTCTTCAATTTCATTTTCTTCTTTGCTTGGGCTTGAGATTGGGCATGCATATCTCCTACCTTTGGGTTTGCTGGACTTTCCTTAGTCCTTTGAGCTCTTGCCTTCACTTTTAGACTTGTTGGAGCAATGACAGTAGAAACTTGCTGAAGTTGAGCTGAAAGAGGCCCTTAATCAGTAGTCTCCTTGCTTGAGACTTCATAGTCCACCACAAAGGCATCCTCATCTTCTTTGAGGATGTTTGCTGGAAACACAATAGGTTCCACCATGACCTTCTTCAGCTTTACATCTTTTACCATTGTGTACCTAGTGTGGACTTGGTTACACTTCAACTTTTTGAATTTCTACAAATCTAAACTCTTCTCCAATGGCACAAAGATCTCTCCAAAACCTTCAATGAACTTTGACGCGTCCATTCTAATAGCCTTCACAATGATGATGATGAGGTAGCCATAGTGGTAAAGAGTTGTAACCTTGGTTAGGTGATAAAGAATCATCACTAGCTAGTTCAGTTACTTCTCTTCCACCATGTGGTAAACCATGCACCTTTTAAAATATGTGCAGCTATAGGGAGATCCAGTTTTAGGTAGTAGAATCTTGACCAATAGCTCGTGGCAAGCTCTTGCCTTCTAATTCATGCCTGATGCACAAAATTTTCAGAGCCATAATCCTTAGGTAGCTCCCAATCCTCTAAGATAGCTACACACTATTTATCTCCATTTCTCCTCAGCATCGTGCCCCTTCGATGGCATATATAGGATGCTGGTGATTATTTTTTGCAAATTTAGGTAAGAAGTTTTATCAATCTTCATCATCAGCACATCTGTGAATCTTTCAATTGAGTACAGATTAGAATAGAACTTTCTGATCAATTCCTTCATAGCTAGACCTTCCTAGAGAAGAAATTCGCTGAGATTTTGCTAACTTATGACCCTATGCATAGTCCTATTCCTCAACAAGCCATCATAATCTACCTCAAAGATGGGTCCAAAATCTTGTTCTTCACCATAATTGACCTTGGTAAACTTCGTTCCCTTAGGCAAATTCACTTTCTCAGTTAAGCCATCAATGTGAACAAACTTCTAGTCCGAAAGGCTTCTAAAAGCAAGCTTTCTCACCAGCAGGAATTCAAATTCACATTCCTCTTAGAGTTTCTTTGAAGGATGAGAGTTCTTCTAATATTCGCCATTTATAGATGAAAGTTGAGAGAAATATAGGTTGGGGTTCTTTGTGAAATTGCTTGAGAGTTCAAATTTGCAAGTAGCTTTCTCTCTCTGGCAAGCTCTTTCTTTTATAGTCTCTTCAACTACAACAAAATACATGGCACTCTCACAAGCTAAGATCAAATTTAAATGGTGAGATGAACAAGTATTTAACAAACTTAATAAAATGGTGTAGTTTCAGTTTTAGACAATTCCAATTCAAATCGCCCTTTTAATAAAGTGGCTTTTGAGATTTTAATTGGGAAAACTGAACTAACAATGTTACTTTAAAAAGATAACGGGGTTAAATACATGTTACTTCATTTGGTTGAGTTGAGACTTGATTTTCAACACTTAGCCATTAATCTAAGATTTTTCTTCACACGGGGTTCGCCATTCCAATTATCTCTCTAAGAGTATGGAATTGCTCATTTGCTAATGGTTTGGTGAATTTGTTAGCTCGATGTTCTTAAAAAAGAACATACTCCAGTTTGACATCTTCCCTTAACACATGATCCCTTATTAAGTGATGTCTAATGTTGACATGCTTCATTTTACTAGATTCTTAAAATAGGTCAATTGTGCTCTTGCTATCACACATAACTTTAAGGCATATTGAATTTATACCATAATCCTCTAGTTACTGCTTGATCCATAGTAGTTGCTTTGTGCAACTACTTGTTGCTATGTACTCAGCTTTTGCAGTACTTAGTGCAATAGAAGTTTGCTTCTTGTTGTACCATGAGACAAGGCATTCTCCAAGGAAAGGACATCCTCCTATGGTGCTTTTCCTATCGAGCATTTCACTTCCATAATCTCCATCTGTGAATCCTGTAAGAGTGAAATCCAAGCAATTGGGATACCACAATCCTACATTAATTGAACCTTACAAGTATCAGAGAATTCTCTTAATAGTCACCAAGTGAGATTCTCTGGTGTCAGCTTGATAACGTGTATAATAGCACAGAGAGTATTGAATATCAGGTCTACTAGCTGTTAAGTAAAGAAGAGAACTAATAATACCTCTATAGAACTTAGTGTCTATAGGCTTACCAGCTTCATCCTTACTCAAGATTATGTCAGTGGCCATGCAAGCAGAAATTGGCTTCAAATGCTCCATATCAAACTTCTTCAGGACATCTTTAGCATATTTCATTAGTTAATGAAGATTCCATCTTCACTTTGCCTGATTTGCAATCCGAGGAAAAATTTGAGCTCCCCTATCATTGACATTTCACACTCACTCTTCATCTGCTTGTTGAACTCCATGCAAAGCTTTTCATTAGTTGCTCCAAATATGATATCATCCACATAGATTTGGATAAGTAACACATCTTCTTTTCTTTGCATGATAAACATAGTTATATTTACTTTTCCTCTTTCATAGCCTTTGGTGAGTAGGAAGTTGGTCAACCTTTCATTCTAAGCATGGACAATAATTGAACATGCAAATGTTGCAAGCTGAACTTTCAAAATTAAAAATTAACCTAAGGGTCTCCTAAGCATTCCATGATTGATATAATCTAGGCTAAAACGTTCCATAGATGCTTTTATCTTAATTAAGTTTATAAAAGAAACCTAGCATCTAAGTTTAGAGCATTACCAGTTGATGTGTGCTTTATCTCTTTTGGTGGCGGTGTTCCTTTAGAGAAATTTGATAGAACTTCGTTAGCATGAGCTTCCAAACTAGGATAGCCTCTACGATTAATCCATACAGATATTCACTAACCAAAACCTCATTGAGGAAGAACCCGTTTGTAAACAACAGCTGCTAGACTGCTCAAAGACCAACAAAAAAATAAACTAAGAAGGATCACTTTAGAAAGAGCCTTCAAAAGAATTCTTGGTTTGTTTGGAGAAACTCGTGGAGGATCTCGCATAACGAAGAGAGAGATGTCAAACATAGAGAGAAAAGTTGAGCTGAAGTGTAGAATAATGAAGAGCTTGAAGGCTATATATAGGGAAAAAGGGGGAGTGTTAGACTCCCCTTCTAATACTAGGTTAGTGGGTTAGCCGCATGGGTCACAATGACTTATTGGCTAACCCGCGTGCCACTTGCAAGGAAAGCCCTTGTGGGCTTGCCTTACTACCGCAACCACTGCCATGGGTAGCACTAGCAGACTTGTAGTCTGCTAGCATGTGTGGACTTATCTCGTATACTAGCAGCCCATGAGCTTTTTAGCTCTCGAGGTAGCTACATAGGCCCCACTTCGAATAATCCATGTTCATTTGGGACCCACTCACAATGGGAAAAATTCCCTTTCTCAGCTTTGTGTAATTTTTCCCTATTTTCTCTTTATTCCCTTTAATTATTAATTCGGTATAACTAATTAATAATTCTTCTAACGAATTCGAAAATTGGTATTTTCGGCATAGACCCAGTCTATAGGTTCTTTAATTAGTCCAATAAAGACCCAAAGTGTGAAACCTCACAAGATCCCAAAGTATAGAGCCGCTAGAGGTAAATCTAAACTTGGCTTCCCATCTGGGAACCTTTAGGCTCAATGATTCAGACCGATATAGAGCTTGATAGCTGTAAATGATCAAATGGGCTTTATAGCAAAGGCGTATGATCCCCTGATACTTGAAACATACATGCTTGTGACTTGATACAGTTCTGGAGTTATAACCAATACAATACACTCCATCAATCAGGTTGAGTACCATCCAGTTTATTAAGCTTAGATTAAGTGTCAGCTCATGCAATAGCTATAGCTATCTTGGATTTAGACTTGTTTACGAAGAACACCATTATGTTTCAAGATTGACTAGAAACCCATTCTATCAATCTTATACTCTGATCAGATGTTTATGAGTGTGTCACTTCAACAAGGGGCCCTAAGGTATATGTCCCATTACATCACTATATCAGGAGCTATGGATCCCATCTTGACTACTTAGCTTACCAACATGTGATTATCACTATACCCGTAATCCCCCGTATCATCCTAATCACCAGGGTATGTATAAGTATGACCCAAAGTATAGTAACTCCTATACAAGGTAACCAACATATTAGGTCTAAGGATACTTGTACTGATACTGCAATAAGACATGACACCAATACATGGATATAGTTATTTTCGAGTGTATGTCTTATAGCGGTCTCCAATGTATTATTACCCGAATACATTCATGTGTTAACTCAAGGTACCACCTTCAGCTCGTGAGATAGGCTGCTTAGATCTAATCCTAGGTGTAAACCTACACATTCTGGTATGTCTGCTCCATTGATGTCCAATCTCAATGAAACTATGACTAGGGATATTTAGACTATTCATAGTAATGCATATGTGCAATTCTCACACCACATAGGTCCCACTATGTCCTCGCACTTTTACTTTATGAAGTAGTCATAGACTTTGTCTCATCAATGCGCATATACATATTTAATACTATACATATATGATACCAGCTAGATTCATAAATAAATTAAAAGCACTAATGAGCAACAAAAGATTCCTTATTTATTATTAATAATAAATTGAAACTGTTTGTACATTATAGCTAATAAAGATATATCTCCCTAATTGCATCTTGGGCATACTTCATGTATAACAGTCTCCCACTTACACTAGGTCCAATTACCTATGTGCTTCTTGACATACTCGTTAACATGCTAGTCATGTTTAACTTAAGTCAATAGCTTAGTTAGCCCCCATCCGCTAAATTCTGATCCATCCGGACGTATTCTAAACTTATATCTTTCTTGGATGCTATCTCATGAATGAGATGGTATTTTCTACGAGCATGTCCCTTTTTTTTTATGACACCGTGGTTCCTTTGCTTTAGCAATAGCCCCATTGTTATCGCAATAGATCGCTATTAGATTTACAATGTTGGACATGACAATGAGATCACCGATAAATCTGTTAAGCTAGACATCTTGGTTAACCACTTCTGAAGTAGCTATATACTCAGATTCAATGGTTGAATAGGCAGTCGTATCTTGTTTGAAACAATTCCAAACAATTGTTCCTCCATTTAACATAAACACATAACCTGACTAGAACTTATAATCATCCCTATCAGATTGAAAACTCACATTGCTGTATCCCTTCAAAGTGAGATCACCTTCTCCATATAATAAAAACATATCATTAGTCATATGTAAGTACTTAAGGATAGTTTTAACTGCCATCCGGTGATTCTCACCTAGGTCAGATTGAAATCTGCTCATGACACTCAACGCATGTGAGATGTCAAGTCGAGTGCATACCATAGCATACTTGATAGAACCTATTATTGAGGCATAGGGTATTCCATTCATGCGTAGTCTCTCCTCTTGTGTTCTCAGACACTCAGATTTAGAAAGGTTAATCCCGTGAGACATTGGGAGATAACCCTTTCTTAACTGCTCAAGGTTAAATCTACCAAAACCTTGTCTATGTATGTACATTGTAAAAGACCTAGTAGCCTTCTGGATCTATCTCGGTAGATCTTTATACCGAGTATAAAAGCTACTTCTCCAGGGTCTTTCATGTAGAACTTCTTTGACAACCATGACTTAACAATCTGAAGAAAAGGAATAGCATTTCCTATTAATAATATGTCATCGACATATAACACAAGGAAAATAATCACACTCCCACTAGCCTTCTTATATATACAAGCCTCATTAGCGTTGGACACAAAACCAATTTCTCGGATTGTCTCGTAAAACCTAATATTCCAACTCCTTGATGATTGCTTAAGTCCATAAATGGACTTCTGAAACTTACATACCTACGAGCCATCCTTGGATGTAAAACCCTCTGGTTGTACCATAAACACATCCTTATCCAAATTCCCCATTAAGGAATGATATCTTCAAATCCATATGCCAAATCTCATATTCATAGTGAGCAGAGATGGCAAGGAGTATCCTAATCTACTTCAGCATGGCCACTGGTGAAAAGGTCTCAACATAGTTAATGCCTTCTTTTTTACTATACCATTTTACAACTAGCCTTGCTTTGTAGGTAGCTATGTTACCATCCATGTCAATTTTCTTCTTGAAAACCCACTTGCATCCTATGGGCCTTATCCCACTTGGAGCATCAATCAAGCTCTGTACTTAATTTTCGTACATGGAGTCCATCTCAACCTTATGGCTATAAGCCATTTGTCAGATTCTAGCCTTCTATTACCTCCTTGTAAGTCCTGGGCTCATCATCTTCCATAAGGAAGAGATGTTTATCATCAAAGATGAAAAACCCGTATCGCTCGGGAGCGATTGGAGTCTAGCTTAACCTACACTATCTCGGTGTTATTATAGGCTATTCCATGCTTACAGTATCTTGTGTAACAGGTGTAGGTATAATCGGTTGATTGTTTGTTTGATCTTCATGAGTGCCTAACTCAAGATTTCTACCACTAGCTTTCGCAAGTATATGCTCCTTCTTGAGGAATTTAGAAATTCTGGAAACAAGGACTTTTTGTTCCTTGGGATAAAAGAAGGTACACCCTATAGTCTTTTTAGGGTAACCTATAAATAGACACTTGTCAAGCTTAGCACCCATCTTATCAAAACTCATCCTCTTTACATAAGCAAGACATCCCCATACTCTCAAGTGAGAAAGAGCGGGTTTCTTACTATACAATAATTAGTATGGAGTTTGATCAACTGATTTAGTGGGTACTCTGGTTAGAATATAAATTGTGGTCTCAAGTGCATAACCCCAAAAGGATCTACTGAGTTTTGATTGGCTCATCATTGAATGAACCATATAAAGTAGGGTTTGATTCCTCCTTTCTAACACTCCATTGTGTTGCGGTGTATAAGGATGTATCCACTAGGATTAAATACCATTATCCCTTACTTAATCCTGAAACTCTTGGCTTAAGTATTCACCACCTCGATCAGATCGAAGTGTCTTGATACTTTTCCCAAGCTGTTTCTCTATTTCGGTTTTGAACTCTTTGAATCTTTCAAAAATTTCAAACTTGTGCCTTATAAGGTATAGATAACTATATCTCGAGCAATCATCGATAAAGGTTATGAAGTGGAGGAAACCCTCATGTGTCTTAGCACTCATTGGACCACATACATAGGAATATATTATTTCAAAAGTACTAGTGGCATGCTGTCCCTTGATAAGTGTGTAATTACACTTATTATCACATTAATTTCACACATTAAACACTATAGTTTTAGTCATTTTTATACTTCATATAAATGATTTCACGTGGTATGTAGTTTTTTTTATGCAAATGCAGATACTAGGTAAATCTTGGGAGTAAAATGATCTAAAGTGGAATTCTATGAAAAAATAGTGAAAAAGGTTCAAAACGATGCGTAGAACTTAATGATTTGGCTTAGGATCGAAGCTGTCAAAGATTGATGAAATTACAAGAAGATTTCTGAGTAAAGCTCAATTCACGGTCGCGACAATCATTCGCGGTTATGACTTATTTACTTCAGATTTAGAAGTCTACCAATCAAAGATTCACGGTCACGACATGTGTATCACGATCGCGACTTCAACGGTTTTCTGGTATTATCTTCTTAACTAACAACTACCAGATAAGCATGATCAACCGCCATCAACTGCCATCAACTACCAACGAATAGACGCCTATCAGGAGTCAACCAATCATGAAAAGGTGCTTATCTATTGTGGATTATATCAAAACTTCTCAATCAATCACGATGAACAGATGCAATCTTTCACCAATGGAAATAACCCTTCGTTTGGATAGACGCAACCCTTCGAACACTATAAAGAGGGCTCCATTCTCTCAAAAATTTCCTGCATGGTAGCATTGGATGTGTGCAGCATTAGAGTGCAAATGGAGAGTTACATATAGTGTGTGTGTGTAGATAGATTCGATACGTTCTTAAGTGTTAGCGAGAAAATGTTTAAGTGATTCGAATCCTTATTTTGATCACTAGATTTCTCTATATTCTCGAGTGATTGTTGCATAAGTGTACTTGCAAATCACTTATTAATAAAGTTTTCATTCTTCAATATTCGTTTGTTCGATATTCGCAAAGAATAGCATCCTAGCGGAGGTTCAGTATGGGTTGAGACCAAATCCAAAGTAGATGTAGGAATTGCGGGAATTGATGACTCCCATTAAAGAGTGGATACGGTTTGATTCACTTTAGCTTTCACTTGCATACCTTACAACTTCGCTTTGCTTTCTATTTATACTTTCTATTTCAAAGTGTATGATATGTCTATGTGTCATAATGCGTATTCGTGCTAAGTCTTGCAGTTATCATCATTTTTCTATTTGATAAGAGGTATTAACAACATCTACATTTTTTGTGAACAAGTTTTTGGCACCATTATTTGAGGATAAGCCTTATGAAATGAGTGTAGCTAAGTCTCATGAACAAGTTCTTTCAACCATTAGTTATTAATCTTATCAGTGGAAAAGTGGCGAACAAGTTTTTGGAACCGTTGCCGGTGAACGAACTTGGGTCACTCACTTGACAGGCGGGAATACTTACCACTATACTATAGGTTTAGAAAAGTTATTTCATGTGTTGCTCTGCGGCGAATCATTGAACATCTGAGTGTTTTGAACCAAGTCTGTTAAATTAGTTTAGTGAGTCGTAACATCTTTGTTGAACTTGCATGTTTTCTCTGCTATACTTGTTCGTAGTGTAGATTCTATATATTTAGATTCTCTAATCTTCCACATCTATATTTAATCAACTTTTCATTCTAATCTTCCTATCCAAAAATTTCAAATCTATTTCTATTTTTTTTACTTTGTCTTTCCTTGTTATTCCTTAGACCCGGTTTCTTCCCTGTGGGTTCGATATCTTTTAAAACAACATTGCAACTGTATACTTGCAGTTATCATCATTTTTCTATTTGATAAGAGGTATTGACAACACCTACATTTTTCATGAATAAGTTTTTAGCACCATTATTTAAGGATAAGCCTTACGAAACGAGTGTAGCTAAGTCTCACGAACAAGTTCTTGGAACAATTAGTTATTAATCTTATCAGTGGAAAAGTGGCGAATAAGTTTTTGGCGCCGTTGCCGGGGAACGAACCTGGGTCACCCGCGTGACAGGCGGGAATACTTACCACTATACTATCAGTTTAGAAAAGTTATTTCATATGTTGCTCTGAGGTGAATCATTGAACATCTGAGTGTTTTGAACCGAGTCTATTAAATTAGTTTAGTGAGTTATAACATCTTTGTTGAACTTGCATGTTTTCTCTGCTATACTTGTTCGTAGTGAAGATTCTATATATTTAGATTCTCTAATCTTCCACTTCTATATTTACTCAACTTTTCATTCTAATCTTCCTATACAAAAATCTCAAATCTATTTCTATTTTTTTTACTTTGTCTTTCCTTGTTATTCCTTAGACCTGGTTCCTTCGATAACTTTTATAACTACATCGCAATTTTATACTTGCAGTTATCATCATTATTCTATTTGATAAGAGGTATTGACAACACCTACATTTTTCGTGAACAATTTTGTGGCACCATTATTTGAGGATAAGCATTACGAAACAAGTCTAGCTAAGTCTCACGAACAAGTTCTTATAACCATTAGTTATTAAACTTATCAGTGGAAAAGTGGCGAATAAGTTTTTGGCACCGTTGCCGGGGAAGGCAATAGCGTTCTAGGGAAGAAAATTTTGGGGAAGGCAATAGAGTTCTAAAGTTTAATCGTTGGAAATACAGTACATTTTTATTTTCATTTTGCATTATTTTATTTATATTTGTTTGTTGTTTTATTTTGTTTAGAGTCAAAATGTTTGCTAACATGCATTGGGATAAGTTTTGTGGAGACTACATGATCGATAACTTAATTGATATGTGTGTAGATGAAATATGTCATGTTGCATCTCTTGAAGAATCAGCATCTTAATCCCTTGAAAATTTAGAATATTCCTCTGAAATCGAAAAATTAGTTAGAGAAGATGATCCTATACCACCTTCTATAGATAAACCACCCTTAGTAGAATTGAAGCAATTACCCAGTCATTTAATGTATGCATTTTTAGGAAGCAAAAATACTTTACCCATTATAATTTCTAGTAAGTTATCTAGTCTACAGGAAGAATCATTATTAGAGACAATAAAGGGTAGAATAAGTAGTATTGGTTCGCAAATTTCCGATATTAGAGGGATTAGCCCTAATATAGTAATGCATTCTATTAATTTGGAGAATGAAAGCTAACCTAGAATAGAAAGGCAAAGAAGATTGAATCCTCACATGAAGGAAGTTATTAAGAAGGAAATTATTAATTTTCTAAATGCAGGAATTATCTATCCGATTTCAGATAGTGAGTGGGTTAGCCCTGTTCAATGTGTTCTGAAAAAAGGAGGTATTACTGTAGTTCATAATGAAAAGGGTAACTTAGTTCCTACTAGGACAACAACTGGATGGAGAGTTTGTATAGACTACAGAAAATTAAATGCAGCTACTAGGAAAGACCATTTCCCTTTACCATTTATAGATCAAATGTTAGAAAGGATATCAGGTCATGCATTTTACTATTTTCTAGATGGATTCTCTGGTTATTTT
>CATIWQ010088528.1:0-31919 GCA_949673415.1 Euphorbia schlechtendalii | reverse complement strand
ATACATACATACATACATACATACATATGTATGTATGTATGTATGTATGTATATGTATGTATGTATGTATGTATGTATGTATATAATAATATACAAATATGATACTAGAGAGATACATAAATATAAACAAAAGCACTGATAAATATCAAAGATGCCTTTATTATTTATAGTAATAATAATCTGAAATTGTTTGTACATTATAACTAATTAAGATATATCACCCTAATTGCCTCTAGGGCATACATCATGTCTAATAGGAAATCCAGGCTCCGTTCTTATAACCGCACTCTTCAATGGAAACAATTACCTTCCTTTGAGTAGAGAAATTTGCAGGGCATTGATCTCCAAAGAAAAACTATCATACATTATTGAAACCTTGAGATTATAGACAAAACATCACCAACTTATGCTCTATGGTAAAAGAACAATTGCATGGTAACTTCATGGATATTAAATTTTAGGAATAAAGAATATTCAGAGGCATTCTTATATGCAAAAGATGCAAGGAGTCTGTGGTAATAATTAAAAGAGAGGTTTGGGGGGTAGTAATGGCCCTAGACTATTCCAAATCAAAAGAGAAATCAACAATTTAGTGCAAGGTAACAACTCTATCATGTGTTTTTACACTCAATTGAAAAAGCTTTCGGATGAGCTTGATATGTTAAGGAAAATTCTAGTATGCTAATGTGGTGCTATTATACACTACACTTGCAATATTGATAAGAAAATGGCAGTATTGATTGAAGAAAACAAACTTATACAGTTTTTTATGGGCTTAAACGATGGTTATGAGGTTGTGAAGAGCCAGATACTACTGATGGACCCTTTTCCATCCATGAACAAAGCCTATGCAATGATACTAAGAATAGAGAAAAAAATAGAACTCTGTTTTGAACATCCATTTTAGAAAGTCAACTTCTCTTCTAAATTCCAGTCAAGTAATCAAGGCCATGGAGGAAGGGGATGAGGCAGATATTCAAGAAGAGATGGAGAAAGAAAATGTACTAATTGTAATAATAACAATCACACAAAAGAATCTTTTTTCAGCTAATTGACTACTCGGAATGGTATCCCAAGGAAAAGAGGAAAACCAGAGGATTTCATGCCAATGTAGCTAATGCCAACAGTGATGAAGAAAATGAGGATGAAAGGTATTATGAGAAGGTTGATAGATAGCCTGCATATCCAGATTTATCTACAAAACAACTAAACTACCTAGCATAAGAAATGGTGAGGTTTATGAAAGGTAAAGGAGTTGTAGAAACTCCATTGTCATAATCTGCTACCACAAATATAAATGAAGAATTCATAACATTTGCTAGTTTTTTAGGTGTTCCTGATTCTAATGAAGTTTATGAATGGATAATAGGTATAGGGGTAACTTCACATATGAGTTCCCAACTAAATCTTTTCAGTTTTTTAAATTCTGTTAGATTACAGCATGTGGTGATATTACCAGATTGGTCTAAATAGAAAGTAGATAATGTGGGTGATGTACAGTTGATTGATAAACTATGTTTAAAAAAAGTTTTACATATAAGCAAATTCTGTTTCAACCTTCTTTTAGTGGGTAAAGTATTAGAAGATATGAGAATCACATTATAGTTTATTCCTAACAACTGTGTTTTATAAGACCAGGACACCAAGGAGGTTATGGCTATAGCATGGAAGAATAATGGGATCTACAAGTTCAAAACTACCTCACTTCAAAATAATTATATACAGAAAGTAAATTCTTGTACGTTAGGCGATCATAGAGAAGAGAATTCTAGTGTTTGGTATAACAGATTAGGGCATGTATCAAATAAAGCCCTATCTCATATATTCATGTATTGATTTCAATTATATAAATAATTGTGACATTTTCCATATCTCAAAGTAATGTAGAATTCAATTTACAAAAAGTTCTATCAAAACTACAAGCATTTTACAACTTATACACATTGATGTTTGGGGGCCCTATCACATTCCTAGTTTGACAAGGGCAAGATGATGGTTAATTAAGCAGTAATTGAACATGCTAACTTGCACGATGGAATTGCAAATCTTAAAATTAACCCTAAAGGATCTCCTAAGCATATCTTGATTGATATAATCTAAGTTGAACATTTCATAGATGCTGATAGGTTTATAAAACTTAATACAAGAAACCTAGCATCTAAGTTGTACTTTTTGAGTACACATGTTACTATGAATAGTCTAAATATCCCTAGTCATAATCATGATGGTACTTAACCTGATGGAAGGAGTGTGTTGTATTGGTTACTATTGCAGACCAGATCAAGTCATAAGCATGTGACGTTCAGAGTATTAGGGGATCATACGCCTTTGTTAGAAAGCTTATTTGAACGTCTAGAGTTATCGAGTTCCATATTGGTCTGGAATACTGAGCCTAAAGGTTTCCGGATGGGAAAACAAGTTGAAGTTAACCTCTAGTAGTTCTATACATTGGGATCTTATGAGTTCACACACTTTGGTTCCTCACTGGACTAAGTAAAGAACTTATAGACTAGGTCTATCCCGAGAATATTAAGAATACCAAAAACGTTGGATGAATTATTAATTGGTTGGACTAAATAATAATTAATAATTTAAGGAAAGGGGTTTTGGAAAAATTGCATAGGGGCGAGCAAGGGAAATTTTTCCAATTGCAAGTGGGCCCCGCCGCTGTGGCCCAGCAAGCCAGGCTTGCGGGATAACTTGCAAGCTTGGCTTGCAAGACAAGGCAAGCCCATTAGGGCTTACCTTGTGGCAGCTGCATAGCCCGCATAAGCAGGTTGTGCACTAGGGTTGACCGCGTGTGGGATGGGAATATTCCCATCCCACATTGGTTTTTGAGGGGATCCTTTTGCTCCCCTACCACTATAAATAGTGTTTCACCCCTCCTCCTTTTATTCACTTCAGCTCAGCCTTCCTTCTGAGTTTTGACATCTCTTCTTCGTGAGCTTTTAGTGAGATCCTCCACGAGTCTCTCCTTCGTCGTAAGTATTCTTTTGAAGTCTCATTCATATTTTGAAGAGAGCCTTCTTAGTTATACTTTCAGGTTAGTTTTCGAGTTGTCTAACAGTTGCTGTCTACCAACGAGTTCATCCTCAATGGGAGGTTTTAGTCAGTGAAGATACTCGTTGATCAATCATAGAGGTTATCCTAGTTTGGTGGCTAGTGCTAACGGAGTGCTGTCAGATTATTCTAAGGCAGCACCGCACCAAGGGAAGGCACGCATCAACTAGTAATGCTTTTAACTTAAATGCAAGGTTTCTTTTAATTAATTTTTATAAACATATGAGCATCTATGAAATGTTTCAACTTAGATTATATCAATCATGGCATGCTTAGGAGTTCCTTTAGGGTTAATTTTATTTTGAAATTTCATCTTGCAAGTATGTATATTCAATTACTGTCTTTATTAACCAGTAGAACATATATATGATACCAGCGAGATACATAATTTAAATAAACATTGATAAACAACAAAATGCTTTTATTATTGATAACAATAATCTGAAACTGTTTGTACATTATAACTAATGAAGATATATCATTCCTTTAGGGAATATATCATGTCTAACACAAGATACTTTCTAACTATCATTGATGATTTTCTAGAGCTATGTGGGTAATTATGCTACAACACAATTCACCAACTCAACATGCTCTTACTATTTTCATCTAAACAACAAAAAGACAGTTCAATATTAAGATATTCATAATAAGGAGTGATAATGGGGGTGAATTCATCAACAAAGAATGCAGTGACATGTTACAAGCAAAAGGAATTACTCAATAAAGAAGTTGCTCACTCAACACCACAACAAAATGGTGTGGTGGAGAGGTGCCACAAACATCTACTACAAATAACCATGTCACTATTGTTTCAGTCTAAATTTTCGCAAAAATTATGGTGAGAAGCAATCCTCATGGAAGCTACAATCATCAACATAATACCAAGAAAAATTATAAACTGGAAAACACCACATGATATTTTGTATGGAGCAAAACTAGATTACAAAAGTTTTAGAGTGTTTGGTTGTCAAGGTTTTTATACATATACAACACCATTCAAAAAAGAATTTCAGCCTAGAGCACACAAATCCATATTTTTTGGGTTTTCTCCAGGAAGAAAGGGATGGAAGCTATTGAATCTAGAAATTGAAAACATTGTAATTTGCCGAGATGTCACATTTCAGGAAAAAAATGTTCCTTACAATGATGAGTTAACTAGCAATTTACCTATGTACTCTAAAGAGGTAGTGCATACAGAGCAGGTAGAAAAGCAAAATCCAGCTTCAACAACAAAAACAACAACAAGATCACATAGAGCCATTAGACAACCACATTGGCTTAACGATTATGTGGCACATACAAGCATCATACAACAAGAGCACATAGAATTCATAAGCAAATTACATGTAGAAAAGGAGTCCAAAAATTTCAATGAAGTAGCTAAGGATTATAGATGGATATAGGCAATAAAAAATGAGTTAGATGCACTAGAGAAAAATAAAACATGGGATATAACAACCTTACCTGAGGAGAACAGAGCAATATCTTCCAAATGGATTTATAAAGTGAAGTACAAAGCGAAAGGCAAGGTGGAAAGGTTCAAAGCAAAACTCATAGCAAAGGGTTATAACCAGCGTTATGGGGTTATTTTTTATGAAAGCTTCAGTCTTGTAGCTTGAACAGTTACAGTACGAACATTGCCTGCAATTGCTACTATTAGAAAAGAAATCCACCAGATAGGCATTAATAATGCCTACCTTCATGGGTTCCTATATGAAGACATTTATTTAGAACCTCCATTAAGCTATGATAAAGTGAAAACAAGTCAAGTATGAAAGCTCATTAAGTTTTTATATGGGCTCAAACAAGTGGGTAGACAGTGGAATAAGGAGTTAACTATAAAATTGCTTGAATATGATTTTAGCAAGTCTAGCAATGACTACTGCCTTTTTTGGCTCTAGTAATCTACGTAGATGACATTTTAATCAGTGATTCTAATGCAACTGAAATATGTAGAGTAAAGGAGTACTTGCATTTGCTTTTCACAATTAAGCCCTTGGGTAAGCAAATTTTATCCTGGGAGTGGAGGTGGCAAGAACACATGCTGCCATCACATTATCTTAAACAAAATACGCAAGGGATATTTTGTCGAATGTTGGTTTATTGGAGGCAATTTCAACTTCAAGTCTTGTCGTACATGGTGTGGATCTCACAGCTGAAAGCCCAAAAGTAGCCAACCCAGAGATTTACAGAAGATTTGTTGACAAGCTTGTCTATCTCAGATTCACAAGACCTTACATCGACTTCGCAACATAGCAACTAAGTCGGTATATGCAAGCTCCATGTAAACTACATCTCCAGGCCACATTTTATCTCCTTAAATACATCAAAGGTACTTTGAAATATGGTCTTCACTATTCAACACAATCTGATTTCACTATCTCAGCCACTGTGACGCAGATTAGGTAATTGCAAATAATCTAAGAAATCTCTCATTGGGTTTTGTATTTTCCTCGGCAACTTGCTTATCAGTTGGAAAACAAATAAGTAATCTACTGTTATCCGCTCTACTATTGAGGCTGAATATCAAGTTATGAGCCACACAGCCTGTGAGCTCAAATGGTTGAGTTATCTTCTCAAAGATTTGGACATTCCTCTACAACTCTTGCTTCAGATACACTGTGATAATCAAGTGGCCCCAGCTATTGCAAGGAATCATGTCTTTCCATGAGCGGATGAAGCACATTGAAATTGATTGCCACATCATTCGTGGTTATGTTGAGGAAGGTTTCATTTATCCTGTCTTTGTACCTTCTAAATTTCAACTCGCGGATCTTTTTACAAAATCAATTGCAGTTGCAAACATGTCTGTTTTGTCTAAATTGGGGTTTTTTCTCTAATTCACATTTCAAAGTTGTTTCATTGTGAGAGGGGGTTGAAGAAGTGTACAAATAGAGCTAAAGACTTGGCAATTCACACAACAACATAATAGTCATTCAATGAAGAACACGCACAGAATGAGCCGGCTTTTAGTTAGTTAGAAACCCACGTGTTACTCACTCAATCGGTTGTGACCATTTTTAGCTAGCTTAAAGTGTATATAAAGAATAATACTGCTGTACTTTGCGATTCAAAAAAGAATATACAATTTTCACCATTTCATTCAATCAAGTTCTCATTTAATTCTCCTCTAAAGCTTGTTAAGCTTTTCAGATTCAACTTCAACTCATTCGATTTATTTTCTTGTGATAATGAGATTTTGCTAATGGTATGTTATACAATTAAAACATGTTAGAAGATTGCAGAGCTTAGTCTAATAAATTTGGTGAGAGAAAATGGATTAAAAATCTAAATTTCACATCACTTATTTAGAATAGAAATAACTAGCCTATAAAGAATAACTTTGCGACTAATTAGTGATATTTTGTGTGAACCTAGAAGTTGTTTTTTGTGTGTAGAGGTGAAAAATAAAAACTATTGAGATCTGCAATACTCTATGATTCACAATTATACAAATTTATACATGTGAGAATCTATTTATATTTTTACACATAGCCTGATTAGATGTTGAGGGAACAACACATCCACTAAGCAAGCACTTTCAGCGACTCCACAACATATAGCTGGGTACTAATTAGACAGTATGATATTTAAACTATTTATACATCAAAAATTGATTATATTCCTCGGAATACAATTATACAACCATATACATATAGAGTTATAACTAGAATAAAATCTTGGATTTGCACCTGCTTGTGAATGAAAGTGGTAAGTAGAGTGTCCCAACTTTAGGAAAATTATATAATTTTTTGGGTCCTACGTTTGACTCGAAAGATCAATGGCCAGCAATGTAATTCCATTACGAATCTCTAATCCAATCACAATTTCTTGTTTTATATAAAAATTATTGATTCGATTGTATATGTATATACTCTGCTGAAATTGGACAGTGACCCAAAACATTAATGGGAAGTATCCATTGGAATTTTATCCAAAACATCAAAAGAGAAAAAGAAAGACAAAATCAATGATGACGTACAAGAACTTTGGCATTTCTAAACCTAGCAATAACTTCCCCTTTATTTTGTGGGAAAACAGACAGTGGGACATTGCTGCCTATATGATATTAATTTTAGCAATTATAAATAAAGTGATGTCTTTGTGACGATTAATTTCGTGAATTTGTACTCAACTGTTGCTTTGGAGATATTAATTTAGTGTAATGTTTTGTAACGATTTATATTTTTCAATATTATTTGTTAAAATTATTTAATTTTGAGTCATATTTTTGTTCTATTCTTTTAATTTATATACGAGGAGCCTAACTTTTGAAAACTTTGATCAATTTTGATATGATTACCAAATTTATACTATTTCTAATTTTAATGTAGAAATTCTCTATCAAATTTTAAATTTTGCAAAAAGTATATGTAATCACCGCATAACTATTTTTTTAATAATTGGTTCAACTTTAGAAGAGAAGTTATGATTCAAATTTGAGTTTCTAAAAAATTGTGTGAACGAATTTTCTAAAAAATTTACTGATATACTGATAAATTGCTAAACTAATAGATAGAGAGGTATGTGTTGAAGTGTTGAGAAGTTTATAATTTATATATTATTTTTATCGTCTGTAGTTTTATTTGTTATTTGTTGTTGATGCTATTGATTACTTATAACTTTCTATCTTTAAAACAATTAAATGTTATTGTCTGAGAGTTTTAGTTATTTATGTGACACTTGGAACTTTTATATGATACAAATTAGAACAAAAGACAGTTTTAGAAGAATTAATGAACACAAAACTTTACATTGAGATTTATTTTAGCTAGTTTCTTCTTCTGATTTTTTACTAGGCTGTAGCTATCTAAAATGTTGTTAAGATATAGATAAAAGAAATAATGTGAAATGAAATTTTAATGTCAAACTCGTTTATCAAATTCAAAATGTGTTTGTCGCCAATGTGAACAATGACTTTTGAGTTGTCAACAACATTAGCGGTGAATTCTATTTGTTTAGATATATATGAACTAATTCATATATTAATTAAACATAACGTTACTGAAAAGTCTCTAATCCAAGTACAAGTTAGCTTCGATTTAATTAAATCCTGTTTGTATTATATAAATAAAATAATTTATTGAGTTGATAATTAAACCTTAGCTTATAAGGATAAACAAACATATTAACAAACGCAACATTTTCATTTCTTATTCATTTCATCAATTCCAGTGTTGAATACGATCCATTTTTCATCGATAGAAAAATTAGGATTTGGTTAGCTACCAAGAAAAGCAGGGTAAGGATTATTTTGAAGACTGAAACTTGGTTGTTTTCAATTTATTCATTAGTTAATTTAATTCAATACTTGTGAATATTCATATCTATAAATTTATACTAAAATAAGTATATTTCAGTTTCAGTATAAGATGGAATAAACAAAGTCTTGATCCATATCCTTTTCAATTTATGGTGAAGATCTAACTACCCAAAAATGAATGGTGGAGATTGTAAAGTGTAAATATATATAAAAAAAGTTAGTGTCAGTATAGAATTGCCGAATTTACCTAGTGTAACTCAACATTGCATATTTATAAATTTATTCTCTACTTATATATAATTATTTATAAATTGAAAACAAAACATTAGACCCAATAGTTTCTTTGTTTACCTATTTTTTGTTTGTTCTGTTTTTTAAATATTAAAGAAGCAGTTTGCTTAGATATAACAACACGTGCCACCCCGATTATAAATAAATGATATTCACTGAGTTTATTAATTTTATATCAATAAACAAATATATGGTAAATGTGCAATTGTAGTGTTTTACATGTTTAATTGTTCACTGTTTTTAACAAGATAATTATTATATCAATGAACAAATATATTGTTAATGTGCAATTGTAGTGTTTTACATGTTTAATTGTTCATTTATTTTAACAAGATAAATGTTATTGCTCTCTATAATCGTTGAATGTTTAACGTCATGCCCGGCCTTAGCCAAGTAGACTTGTACTTGGACCTTATGGCCTCATATTACAAAGTATCCCAAATTATTTATCTTTATTTTATATATCATATTTCTATTATTATAATATTGTTACATCATACATTATGCATAGTAAATTTCCATTTTTTTTTAATCTGACTAATTAATGTCATAGTTAACATAATAAAGAAATTAATGTATTAGCGTTTGGTTTTATTGTCAGTTATAAATTAGCTTTAACTATTTCCTAATTAATTTGTTGTTTGCAATAATTTCAGCCCATGTATATGGTTAAATTAATTTGATTATCACACTTTTTTTCTTACATGCAAAGCTAATAAGTTATTAGACTAAGAATTAAAGCATTTGGAGTTTTTATTTTGATCTATCATTTATTTAGAGTGCTCTTTAATTTTTTATAATATTAAAATGTTGTAAAACCAATGCATGTAGCAAATGAATTCGGATTTTACTTACTATAACAGCACAAATCACAAAAAGTTCACAAGCTGTGATAGAAGTTGAAAAGGAGAAGAAAAAATCCCTCAAAAGCTACCATATAAATATATCAAGTGATAATATTATTAATTGTATTATAAAAATTACATTATAAAATAAGATAAAATCGAACCCTATATAAAAACAAGCTAATATAAAACATAATTTGGTTTAAGTTTTAGATTGTCCTCCCCAATTTTTTTAATAAATACGCAAGAATAATTTTTAGCTACACAAACATAAATCAGTTTTAGAACCAATAAAAAAATACAAAAAGAAACGCTCAATAATATTGCTAAAATGTGAACGGAAAAAAATTCAATGACATAAATGCAAACCAAATTAAGGTAAAAATAGCCCAACTAAGTCTGGCCGATACGGCAAGAAGGACCGACGTTTATCACTTTCCTTACCGGCTCTACTTTTCACATAATGCTTTTCAACCATTCCTTTCGGCTGTTTCTCTTTCTCCTCCTTCGCCGCCGGCGACAAGTACACGTACCTATCTTTCCCGTCGCTATTACTCCGGTACAGCAGGTCTCGAATCTTCCATCTCTTCGAATTAGTTCCAGTCGAGCTACTCTTCTTACACCTTCGACCGGAAACTTCTTCCTCCTTCGCTGCCTTCTTCGGCTTCCAAACGCAGTAGGAATCGGCCGGAATGTTCTCTATGTCATCGGCCTCCGACGACGAGCACGACGTCGTTTCTCTGTCTTCGCTGAAGAGTTTCCCTAGAGGTAATCGAACAGTTTTAACCGCCCGATTATGAGAGACCCGCGATTTGGACGCGTCATCGTTGTCTAACAGCAAATCGGTGTTGAATAACGGATAAACCGGCCGAATCTGGCCGTTGTAGAAGATTTGGTCGGCCGAAATCGGAGTGGCCTCCGGTTCTCTTCTCAGAACTACGAATTCAAACTCTTCTTCTTCCTCCGGAATTGAGTCATTCTGAGATTCGTCGGAGAATTCTTGGACAACTCTGGCGGCGATTTCAGCGAGCTTACCGGAAGAGTAAGAATTGAAGCTAGGAGAGACGGACGAGAGTGAATTTGGCTGCATTTGAAAAGTGTTTTTAAAAATTTCTATTTTTAAAGAAAAAGAAGCAGATAAGAACAAGAAGTAGAAGTAGAAGCAGGAAAATCAAAAGAAAAAATGGAGTGGGTATAATTATATGCGTAGAGAAAGACGGAAGCAGCTGCAATTTATTTATATTTACGCGGATTTGTAAAAGGGGGAAAAGCCATTAGGTTGCGTTTGGCCAGCCTGACCAATCAAAATCTCAGTTTTATTGATTAATCCCAGTTATTTGTATTTTTTTTTCTTAAAAATAAGTAAAGTCAAGCTTTCTTCGGTCTCACGAAAAATAATACGAACTCAACTCTACGTAAGCTATTAGACCCTTAAACCATAACAAACGTAACTTAGATTAGTAAACTGTTAAAGGTATGTACACAGTTTTCTTCATGGTTCATTCATTCGAAACAAAAATCCATTGATGATATGGAATTTGGATTTTCATTTTTCATTTTCTCCTGAACTTTTCAACGCTTTATATCTCTTGTTTTATGTTGAATTACATTGGTCCTTGCACAAGTCGTAAAATAGATTATATATCCCGATGTATTGGAAAAAGTCTCGACTAACTTGCATCTGATTTCCGAGTTTTACAATTTCGGATTTAGAAAATTTATGAGCTTGCTTCTTCTTTTTTGTGGTTTCCCTCCGCTATAATGTATTTATATTTAAGAACAAGATTGTTTCTAGTTTTTACCTTTTATAATATTTTAAATTCAAGTGACATGTTTTAGTCTAGCATTTGTGTATTTTTTGTAATTAAAAGTGTGTGTGTTTGAGCTACGTTGAGAATAGAATGCAATTTTTCTTTTTTTCTTCTTTGTAATTAAATGTTAGTGGAATTACACAAACTTTTAGAAAACATTTGAATTTTTGTGCTTTTTATATTTTGCCTTTATAATAATGGTATTTTATTCTTGAATATTGTGATTTGGTGATGGATCGGTGTGATTGGCATTCACAATATTTATTTTGTGGACATGATGAAGGATTTGGAATTTTAGATGTGTAATTGATTATAAAAAATAATTATATGTGTGGTTTTGAGGGTTTTGCATATAATTCCTTCATTGGTAGGGAAACCATGAAACTAACTTGATTTTCAGCAACAAAGCTTAAAACGCCAACAAAGGATGAGGAAACAAAATTTCCTTCCACACCACAAGTTTGATATGCTTGTTGGGTATATTGATTTTTCTAGCTAATGATAAAGGAATATATTAATGCAAATGGTGTTAAAAATTGCTTTTATTAATTACTTTGACGTAATTTGAAGTATTTTAATCATAATTAGCTGTTTGAATTCATTTTCGTTGACCGTTATACAGTTTTCGATCGAAACTTTCCTTGTTGATGCATAATAATATTAGTACTAACATGGTTAATTTGTTATAATAACAAGTCATAAACTATTTTATCTTAATTACGTGCGAGGATCAAAATAGACAAAGGAACTAATTAATACATTGCATATGATTCTTGAATTTTCATTTATACTTTTAATTCTATATTAAGAGGATGATTAATAATCCTATATTTATTTTAAGCTTTAATTTTTAATTTATGAAAATGTAAAATTAATAAGTGCTTCGTAAGGAACGTAGGAACTAAATGAAAACTTTTCAACTGAAAAGAAAACTTCCAAATAGGAATCTTTCATAATTATCAATTTCATATTTTCATACCAACAACAAATTTTAGAATTATCAACAATCTAGTGTGCAATGTAACCTTTCCCGATAATTAGTTCTTTTGATAGTTATCCTACTTTTATTAAAATAATTAATTCCATAACTTTTATTGATATTGGATTCGTTATATAAAACTATATTATAAAATTAAAAAAAATATATTGTAAAATAATAAAATGATTGTTGAAAATATCTATTAAAATTTAATGATTAATAAGCATTACACCTGTGTGGGCCGGGTTTATGCCAACCCAAACAAGCTTAGGTAAAAAATTAGTATTCCATGCCTGGCCAATCATATAAAAAATATGTTGTGCTCGGGTCGATAATAATCAAATTCTAAGTTCGTCCGAGGAGTCTATCATTTAATTTTTGTTTGATAAATAATCATAATATTTGTTATCGAAAAATAAATTCAAATACTAAGAATATAAGTGACAAGTTTGAATTTAGATGCTAAACTTTTCTAGAAAAAAAAATTTACAATATAAATGTTTTAGTAAGATTAAATAAAATAAATATATATTTATATAAAAATTATATTTGGATCTGGACAAACCATGCTTCGATATTAATATTAAAAAAAAACCCGTATTATATTTAACTTATACTATTTCAATTTGATTCAAACCTTTCCTCCAATTAACTTGTTCAAATTCATTCCAAAAGGACAAACATGGAGTTCACTTGCATGAAGGAAGGTGGCTACCCAATTCTTGGGAGGATATTCATCATTTTCTGCCTACTGCTTCCCCACACGTGTCAGGCTTATACTTCATACGCGTGTCCTATCTCCCTCCATCTCCCTGTTATAAATTTATAATATGATCTTTCAACGTAAAATGTGTAGTTTCATTTAACTAAGAATAGACAATGATCAAATTCTATTTTACGAATCTTTGGTATTTTTTTTTAAATTACTATCTAAATAAGTCATTTTTATAATGTTTTATAAAATAACATATTTTAACTTTAAACAATACATTTTAATTAAATTTTTAACATATTTTAACTTGTTTTTTTTCCAAAATCAACTCTATTACTTATAATAAAGTTTGATATTTATAAGAATATTTTAGCACCTTTAATTATGATTAAAATTCCAACAAAATATTATTTCAAAAACATACTCATTAAACATGTAAAAATATATTATCAGCCAACTACACGTGATTGAATGGTTAAGTTTTGGTTTTATAATTAATGATACGTCAGTATCCCAATTAATTATAGAAAATGATTCATAATCTACTCTTTTATTTTATATAGATACGCAATTATTTTTACTTCTCATTATTTCAACTTAAATTTAAGAATTATATAATGAAAAGGTAAAAAAGATATTGCATTTCTAGAAGGAGATTGACGTCCGATGGAAAAGTCTGGACATGCAAATTGCGATCGATGTTGATATACAACAAGTTTTTATAATTAAGAACTGTACCAAATTACAATTGACAACATACACTAATACAATCAATCATTTCTTAATTCAAATCAATATTAATAATTGTATTAACTCGAATATATCACTCTGATTGAGGCATTTCTATCACGGAGTTAAACCTTAAATCTAGCTAAGTATTTGAAAATTGTACAGTATAGACTGAAAAAACAGGTGAAGAATAATCCTACTCAAGTAAATGAAATTACAATCAACAGTAACAAATCTTCTTATATGATTAATTTTCGTCATAGTTTAGTCTTAGTTAAGAGCATTCAACAAAATATTTCCTTGAGTGATACTTTTTCTGACTTTGACATCGAAATCTATTTTTTTGCTAATTTCTGCACCCACTTGATTTTTTTAGATCTCAATATCATGATATATGTGATTTGTCAATTAAAGTTGGTGACATCCAAAGTACATATAATTAGGAAACTGAATTACAAATGTGAAGTTCAGACTTACAAAAATGCTTTCTATCCTTCAACAATTTTGTTCCTCTTTATTGGATCGATAATCATATTTCTCATCCAATAATAACAACTTATAATATAATGACAAACCAATGGCGAATCCAGGATTTCTATATTATGGGGTCCAAGTATAATTAAATAACTTTTTTTGTCGTATAATATATAACTCATGTTTTATGATGTCTAAATTACCAAAGTTACTTTTTGGTGTCTTATCAATTCAATTTTCACATATTTAAAGTCTTTTATTCAACTGTAGTAAGAAAAATTAATGGAACATTGATGTTTGATAAGTGAAACATTCATATCCCATTGAAGATTAGCAAAACATGTTCATACTCCAAATGAAAGTATTGTTGTTTCAATTTCTTTTTATTATTAGATGGGAACTTGAAATACTAAATTTTTATTTGTCTGCACTAATTGATCAATATTAATTAGATAAGTTGGACACGCGACATGCAAAATTTAAATATATTAGAGACTATTTCAATAGATTTACGTAGCAGAAAGACATTATAAAGAAACACTAAAAAAATATTTAGGTATTAATATAAAAAAAGATTTATTTTCAAACATATGTAAATAAATATATATTTCGATAACATTGAGAAAAAACAAATATAAAGTTTATTTTTTTCTCTAACTTAGGAGTTAGAATTTACTAATTTAGTGACTGGAAGTGATGATTATATAAAAAAGATTAATGTATGGTGTCCAAATACATATTTTTAGGATGTCCATATAATTAAAACACATAATATAATACTATATTTTAAAATTTTGTGGGCCTCACAAGTTAACAAGTGGAACTGCCAGTGTGACAAACCCTTGACCTAAATATAGGTTGGTTGTGATTTACCATCATTGATTAATTAATTATTAATTTGTATAATATCACACGTTATGTGTCTTTTAGTTAATGATGATATCAAACAAATGTATACATTATTAAAATACACTAAATTTATAGATATCAATTGATTATGCTTCATGAACAAGTACTTGGATGCCTATTTAATTAAAGTATATTACACCTTTTAATTAAGAATAGGAAAAAAAAAATTCAATAAGAAAGGCATAAAAATTATATCACTTGATAGCTTTTATTTATCTATGTTATTCGTATATGTCATGGGTTATATATATATATATATACACACACTAATCTCCGTCTAGGTTCTGGAGGTCCGTATCGCTCGACTATCACCTAGCATTTTTCAGTTTTGAGAGAAAGTTATGACTACATATATTTCTTCAAATTTTGACACCGAAAAAATGTATATATCATTAAATGTTTATTTATTCTGATTATTATAATTGTAATTATGTTTTGAGTGGAATATTTCGACTTGGAAAATCATCCATTTAACCCAAAAAATGCTTTAAGACTTCGAGTGCAAGAAATATTTATTGAGTTTGCAACCACAGCACCTAAGAGGGTCATTCTGGAATTGTCTAATCCAACTGAAAAATTGGCTATGCTTATGGTTTTTTAGATTTGGCTGGGTAGTTCAGTTTTGCCGTTAACTATTTATAATGCTACATAGAGAATAGATTAACATGTCCGTACCACTTATAGTTTCGATTTATTTCGGCACGGATCTACTATAGTTTTCAAAGATTACGAAGTTAAAAAAGTTTATTTTAACTAGCAGAAATTAAATACAATTTAATTTGAGAAACGTTTTAACCTAATGATTGAGATTGAAGTTGTAATTTTATAGCTAATGATTTTAAATCCACATTTGGGTGTGTAGAAATTTTTATATGTTATGATAGTAAATATAATGACGACTTTGTTAGAAAAACATACAAATTATTTGGTAGGGCACTAGCATAAAAGTATAGACATATAAACAAGTTTTCAAATACACGATATTTAAGTTTAATTAAATAAGTATGTATAGATAAGTGACGTTATTGAAGGAAATGATGTTTGTTTGGTTACCTTTAATTGCATTTTCTTTGCCTGTTACTAAAGTTATTTAGTTGTCTTTATTAATACGTTTAATCTATGTCTAAATAAATTAAATTTAAGTAAAAATGTATGAATCATAAAAAATTACGAAGTATAATGATTACAAAACTGAACATCGCAGAGGAAGGTTCGAATTGATTAAAAAGGATTTTGAATTTTCTTTACAAAGACCTACTGTTGTGGACTTAGAGTAACAGTTTCTGTTCCAGAAGAGAAATAAAGCATTTCGAGAAGGTTTTATTATTCGTAAGTAGAATTCTAGTTTCTAGAATATAATAAATTTCTTTTCATCTCAAGAACGAAGACAATAAGTGCCCCCTTTGATTTTGTTTAAATGTTAAGAGTTTATTGTTGATATGTTTCTGACTACTTTTTTTACAGTCTATAAACTTTTTGTTATGCTTAAATTTTTTTTCCGAAATACTTAAAATCATCAAATCAACACAAAATCACACATACAAAATCATACAAATAATAAATTTGCAGGAAAATAAAGAACACAAGGAAGCTTTAAGATATAGCTAATTGAAATATAGCTTATTCAATCTAGGTAACTATATTTAATTTCTTACTTATTGAAATATAGCTTGCTACTGTATGTTTGCTAACGATAAAAAAATCAGGGAGTTTGATAGACTCAACTCAATGATTGCTAAGCAATCAGTGAGTCAAGGTTTTTAATGATGATCAAACACTAAGGAAAATAACTTATAAGTCAATATTGTAGTATTATTCTAGTTAATTAAGGTTAGCCAAGTTAAGTTTAAACTGCCTGTTGACTTAGTTACTTTTTTTTTAAAAAAAAATTGTCTCATTTGGACTTACATTAAATGGAAAGAAAAATATCTCCCAACCCACCCCAGATGTGACTCGAACCTGGGACCTCTAGAATCCACATCTTCTGTCTTAACCACTAGGCTAAGACCTCAATCACAAAAATGCTAGTCTGTTGACTTAGTTACTTAGAATAAACTGTGTTGAATACTGGTTCTTGAGTTAATAACTCAACACAATAAGAAATGAGATACTTCAGCTTCTACCTATCATTATCCTGTTGAATATTTATTCGGTTATCTGAGATAACACTGTATGCTTATAACTCTTTTATAAGGATGAAATATTTCAGAATTTGATTCGTTGAAGATCCCTAAGATGGTGTGGCGTTGAAATAAAAAAGGTATATTCAAGTGATCCCAAAAGAGATAAGCTGTCAATAAGGAATTTTCAACCTGTCTACAATAAAGTTCAAGGTTTTCAACTGACTTTCTTGTCGCGTTCCAGAACCATACATGCTACACTACAACGTCAGAAAAGCTTAGTCAAGCATAGCATTCCACGTAGCAGTTCACACCTAATATCGCCATAGTAGAATTAAGAGATTTTCAATAGCTGGTGATAACAAGTTTCAACTGTTCAATCTTGTTGATTAACGGATTAATCTCGCGCATCAACGACTTCAAATCTCTATCACAATGGATTCAAATATATGTCTTCAACTGGAAGAATTTTGAAGGCTGAATGAGAAGATAAATTGAAGATTAAACGACTTGCAGTACAAGTTTGCAACGACTACCTTAGCATTCTCCTATAAATAGACAATCGATGGCAGTGTTCAAACTTGGTGAATACACCTGAAATTTCTTAAGTGCTTAAGGTCTGTCAAATTGATCCAACAAACAAAGGAATTCCCAAAAGTTGAAGAACATCATTTAAAATTCTATTTTGTTCTTAGCTAAGCAAAGAATATCACTGAAATCTGATTAGATCCTTTGTAAAAGAGAGCAACATGTTATAAGTTTTTCTTATAGAATCTTATTCAATTATCAGAATGATGGTAGTTTGAGAAGGGTACTCAAACTATATGAGTGGTAGTTAGCTTGTAAGGTACTTGGTGTAAAATTTACTCGTTGTGAAGGGATCTCCACCTGGTTAAAGGAGTTTAAATAGTGGATTAAAGTTCGGAGAAGGAATTTAAAGACTGGAGATAGGCGAGAGGCTAAATCAGGAAAAATTCTGTTTAGTTTCTCTTAACTCTATCTCTTTACTTTTACTCAACATAATTGTCATTCTGTCAGTACACTCTTATCTGTGTTTTGATTAAGTGTTTAGTCAGCATTGCTGAGTTTACTCTAACTCAGCAAAATCTCCCAAATTGAGACTTAGCCAAGTTTATGAGTTGTTTCTTGTCGACCGTGCTTGCTGATTCATTCATCATACTAAATCTATCTCACTTAGTCCATTAAATTTAAAGAACACTAAAATTGAACTAGAAACCGTTATGGGACATTCAACCCCACTTGTTTGATTATTTAAGCTATATGGGACCAATAATTTATACATGCTTAAGCCAAATACAAAAAGCAGCATTTTAAGATTAGGGGTTTAGGTAGAAGCTAAATGAACTAGGCTTCAAGTAATGGGCTTTATCATGTGTGAAAGAGCCAAAACCCAACAAAGTGTTGAAATAAACTGTTTAATAGTTATAGCTTAAGTAGAAGACAATTTCTCAAATAAATAATCGTAAAAGTTTATACATACAGGCTTAAACACTTAGATCATATTTACAACTCAAACAGAGTATAACATATTGAAAATATATCTATTTGGTAACCGACTATCTTTTTTCCACTATATATCCTAATTTATATTAAATAATAGCAAAGCATAAATAATAATTTTATAAACTTTTCATGATTTTAATAGTAGTCTGATACCATAGAAAACACATTTATATTATATAACATAATTCAAGAAAAGTGTTTCAAGTAAAGCTTTAACATAAGAAAAGGATAAAAGGTTCATGTGAGATACAGCACATGCCTTGGCTTTATCCAACCTTTCATGGAAAAGTGTAGCACAAGATGTTTGTGCCAACTTATATACAAATTGACATATGCAACTTTTTGAAGCCCAAGAACAAATTTACATCATAGTAATTGATTTTGATTATTAAAACCAGAGCTTCTTGATGCATATGTGATAAAGCAAACTCTCTTTAAATACGAAATGAAATTTCATTTTCAACCTTTTAGAGATAAATTTAATTTTTACTCAACATGTCCACTTGCACAGCAATATTGTGATCCAAATAACAGAAAACAAAGAATCTGCTCCTATTTTTTTTTCTGTAAATGCAAAACCTAACTACGCTATCACTATCTCCTTAAATAAGTTATCTTAGTATGCGTCGGATTCTTCGAACTTGCTCTTGAATAAGTTATTAGTCTGTAAGTCAGTGTCCTATCGGCATTCTTTCATCATCATCGGTGAATCGATCCAATCTGCTCTTCATGATTCACATACACCGTTGTTTGCTGGGCAACTGCTTGGCACTCTTAACTTGCTGCAAAGCCAACAAAATAAATAGATAAATAAAAATAGTTCTTCATTTAAAGAAATTCTGTAGAATATTTGAGTCCGTCAACTAAAATCACAGAAGATGTAAAGCACACTGGAAAAATAATAAAAATTGATTTTGTACTAAATGGAAAAACATCTTTATAAAAGCCAAATAATTAATGCTGACAAAGAAAAGACACCATAAAATGTGTAAACCCCTTTGCTATGCATCTTCCTCATAAACTAATCAAGATAACCGTTTGCACAACGGATAGTGATTCATAACCAAAATAGCAGGAAAAAAATGTTCCTAAACAGAGAATGCTTGATATTATATATTCCCAGAATTTACCAGAACATAATGAAGAGAATCTCACTCATAACTGCACAAATATAATAGAGTTGTATGGAACTCGGACATTTTTGCATTCGTTGATTTAAATGTCTGTTTGCTTATGATTTTAGAGATGACTTCATGAGAGCAAATCTTTAAGTTCATAAACTCAACACGAAGTTAGTTATTGCTACAAAAAAACTCCATATGGGCTAATAGACTACAAAAAATAACTGAATGCAACAATAGTGCCATCACAAGATAAATACAGAATGAGAACAGATTCATGGTCACTGATTTGCAAGTGTTGTACATAAAGATTAACGAACAAAAACTACAAAACAAAACTAGGTTAAAAATGATTTGCTTGCACAGAAAGAAGAAAAAACTTAGTTTTTGTGAATTATGCTCAAATTCGAAAACAGTATAACGCATTAAAGAATAACAACAACTAGTTTCTTTCCGAGAGCTTGAACGGGATGCTAGAGAAAGGTTCAAAGCTAAACATAAACTTTTACCATGACAATAACGGAAAGAAACTGTAATTTTCAAATTACATTCAAAGGAATGTGCTTTTACCTTGCTTCTAAAAGTTTTGATCACTGCAATCAACAACTTGTCCCCTGCAAGCTGTCTTACAAGCTGTATTAATTCCTGTCTTGAAATTTTCTTATCCTGCAGAACAAAAGGTCAAGAATATGAGAACTGATACAAATTGCAAAGCAAGCATTGATTTTAAATGCGATATTCAACTGCATACTTTGTGATCTTTATGGCAATTAGCGAGCAAATCAACACTAGGAGGAGGCAGGAACTTTGAAAGTGCAGAAATAAGAGCTGGAAATGGCATCCATGCTGAGGTTGGTGCCCTTGGGGTTTCTCGCTTCCTAAACAGCCCTGCAAGTCAACCAACCAACCAACATATAAAATAACAAGTTCTACTCAAAATCAACCAACAAATTGCTCAATCTCATACCGTTCAAGCAACAGGGAGCCTTGAAACTCACAACATACTCAGGCAAAATGTGAGTGTTCATGTGATTACTCCATACAATATACTTCTTTGGAGATGATAATGCGTCAATTCCTGAATCAAATTCCTCAGAACTTGGTTGAGACTGGTTAGAACCAGGGTGAATAACCTCTGCCCTACCGAGTATAACACGGCACAGCAACATATGGCGAATGCCATCATCATCACCCTTCAAGTTCCTCAAACTGACCAAAAAAGGGGAAAATAAAGTATGAGCATAATATCTCAAGAAGTTGAGATATTTCAAGAAGTAATTGCAGGCACGATATTTGAAGAAGTAATTGCAGAGTAATTGAAACTAGAGGAGCATTTGATTACCTTTCCAATGGAGAATCATCAGGAGAAAGATATATTCCACATCCATACAATCCAGTATTGTTATTAATTTGGCTTCCAAATCCATGCTTCAAAACACTGCATATCTCATCTCGTGAATCGCCATACCAAGCATACTTAACATTTGCATTGCCTCCGTATTTCGTCTTCATGGCTTTCGTTACAATCTGAAAAGATTGAACCCTAGCTTGACCTGTAGCGCCAGAATAAGCATTCCTATGGATTGAAACAACAGTAGCCTGCTTGCCTAGCGAACCCAAACCAGAAAGGAACCTCCGCCTAATAAGATCATAAATTCGATCTCCTTCAATTAATCGAATCAAACTACTGTTAAATTCCGGAAACTGAGAAGAATTCGCACTATCGCCGTCGGAAACCATTGAATCATGGTCTGCTGAGTCCAAATCCGAACTGAGACTTGAATTTTGTTCATCAAATTCCTCAACTGAATGTTTTGATAACACGCGAGAAGTTAAATCATCGGAAAAACCATTTGTATTCGCCACTTGAATCGATGAGTACTCCATAATTAAAAAAAAAATTCACAATTTCGAAACTACTCAAAAACAGAAAATCGCAATGGAATTGCACAAATGAAGAAAGACAGAACTTCAAATAAAAATCCGGAAGTTCATTGGTAAAAATAGGTTTCCAAGTTGCAGAAAAAAAGATAAAAAAAAGAAACTAAAAATCAATAAATAGGTGGAGGAATATATACGAGAATAAACAAGGAAATCAATATCAAAACGCTAATAAAGAATCGATCAACTGGCAATGAATACAAGACCAAATCGGAAGGGGAAACAAGGAAAAGAAGAAAGATTCAAATTTGATAGTTTATGCGTGTGGAGAAGAAGCGCAGAAGGTTTTAAAGGTTAATAATAGTATAACGGAACCGCCCTTTTTTAACCGTTATTAAGTTTCCGTTGGGCGGTGCCCGTCTTTTTTTTAATTTCCTCCGCCAGAGAAAGGCGGTACACGGCTCACTGTTTTTATTAACCTCTAGTATTTACCGTACTGCGCTTCCATTACGTGGAGTAGTGGGGATGCATTTTTTCTTTTTTTGCTAAAATAGTATTAATTTGCATTTGGTTTCTTGAACATTACTCTCTCCATATATAGTTAGATATTTTTAAATAATTTATTTTCAAAATACGTGTCTATTTAGAATACATAAATTAATAACATACTTATTTTAAAATATTTCTTGGTATGTAAGTATTATTTTTTAAAAGGTACTTTGTATTTATGTGAAAGATATTTTAGATTGTCACTATTATTTACTTTATCCACGTTGAAGATAAGACTTTTCTAGCAGCATTAAAAGTAAGATTAATGCAATTTAAAAAGTGTTGAGAATACACGTACCCTGGTAATCAAAACAATAACTTGCTGGTATGAAACAAAAAAATAATTATTAAATTATAAGTGACACGTTAAGCTAACACAATTATAAACTAAACATTACACGTTGAATAAAATAAATGCATTTATTATCTATAGAATAAGAGTTGCTGGGTTAATAGCCCACAGCTATCAAAACTCCATTATTGCAATTTATGCTAAAACGGAAAGAGTTCATATTTTTTGACACGTAATGAATAGACCAAATTAAGCAATTTGGTGTGCAATTAGGTTAGGTAATTGACAAGCTGCATGTGAATATTTAGCCCTTAAATTGTAGGTGAAGCACACTCTAATGCTTGCTTGGAGACCAAGCCAAAAGCCTCAACTACCTTACCTTGGTCTTCGGTGATGCAAATTTTCTACTATTAAATGTACATATCAACTAATTAATTAATGATAATAGACAGTGAATTTATCTGTTATTTTATCTTTTAGTACAATTTAACTACGGAGTATCACTTTCTTTTTTCCTAATGATTTCATTTTCCAAACAATTATACGCATTAATGAGATAGGGTTGTTCATCCTTCACTTTATATTCACAAATATTTATCTCAAATGTTTAATTTTTATATTTAAGAAACAAAAAGTGATTAAGATTTAAAGTTTAATTTAGAAAATAGGCTTAGGGGTTCGAGTTTGCCTGATTCATCGTTTCTTAATATTACAAAAATACCACGAATATTATGTAGAGATAGGCTCACTTTTATGAAATTCTGCATTCAATCATGCGCTCCATAAAAATATTAGTAGTATTAATTTTGACCTCCCAACAATTCCATTGGTCGTCTACACGCATCATCGGATTAGATCGGACGGTCCAGGATGGATGAAAAAGCTCACTCTTATCTCTTCCCAGTTTCCCACGGTATTAGTTACAACTACAAGGGTCAATCATTATAATGAAACCCAACCCACATGTATTAAACATTTAGGATGATAGTTCTTTGTGATTCAACAAGTACAATACGGTATGGTATGGTATAGTATGGTATGGTATAGTACAGTATGGTTCTTTTAAAATTTCGTGTTTGGATTAATAGTATGGTATGGTTTCTTTAAAATTTAGTTTGATTTAAAGGAGAACCATGAAGAACCACCAAATCCGTGGTTCTATTTTTATGGTTTTTGGAACCATGAAAAAACCATGAAAAAACCATACAATGAAAATAACCATACAAACAAACAAGTGAATTTAAGTTAAAACCATACCATACCATGAAAAAACCATGAACCAAACAGACACGTATCAGTCTGGTGTAAAATGGATATTTTGCCACTCTAAATTTTAACATGTGACAAACATTCCCATATACACGCAATTGAGTCACTTTACATCTCTTCATCATTACATATTAATCTTTTATTGATTTGATTTATCAAAAATATCATTTTTTAAAAGTTTTTTCTCTTCAACCAAAAACTTACATGTGATATTGAGGGAGCAAACTGATGATGCATTTAAAACGAATTCAAGAGATATTTAACACATTTGAAAGTTCATGATACCATTTAAACGACAACATCTCTCCTTTTCACATGACAACTCAAACAACGATGTTATTTTCACATGATGACTCGTAAAATGTTATTGTACGAATCTCCAATCACAAAGGTTTTTTTAAAAAAAATGTATTGTTTTTAGCCCTTCAAATATACTGCATTTGCAAATTGCTAATGAAGTCCTTAAAATAAAAACAATGGATATGGTAAAGATCACATCTTTCTTCACATAAACTGCAATTGTTTTCATCCATATCCAATATCAACTAATGCCAGCTGGTGTGTTAAAGTCTCAAACTTCTCAAGGCTACAGATATCAAGTTCCAACCGAAGCATGTCACAAACTTAACTTCGAAAGTGTCGCCTAAATGGTGCCTAAAACCAACCTATCCAGAGACTAATTCAGCTAACCCTAGCAAGAAACATGCCAAACATACAGTTCATAAAAAGAAAAGCCAAAACTGCAAAATATTTCAAAATGATAAGTCAGGCAAAGTCGATTACATTGAAAAGAAAGTTCCTTCAATAAGCCACTGCTTATGATCTCTCAATGCAGTCAGTCCATTCTCAATTCCAGTAAATAAAGCCTACCAAAATAAATTCAGTTAGCTTACGAAGAGGAAGAACAGGGCAAAGAGTTCACCTTTTTCAGAAGGCTTCTAATCTCGCATTCCAATTTCACCCTCATTTCAGCAGAAAGCTTGTCCCCCGACTTCTCCAGCATTGAAGTCATCATCTCCAGATTCCGTCTCATGAAATCCACCGGGGGGGCCTCCACCCTCCTCGCCGGGACCGCCAGTTTCGGTTCAGCTTCCTCACGAGCTGGCGCGACAGCTGGCAGATGTTTAACCCTATGGCCAACAAGCGTCGCCCCGAAAGGGCTGCCGCTCTCTAGACTCCTAACCGCAGCCACCACGTCAGCGCCTTTGACAAACACGACTTGCGCGGTTCCAACATGTTGAGCCGAGAAAACTTCTGACTCGCTCAACTGCCCGAACCTGCGAAACGTACTCAGCAAGGCTTCCTTCGAGGGAACCGAAACTCCGGGAGTGAATGAAAGCAAAAGCGCGGTCCTTTTTTGAGTTTCTCCATTGGTCTGCTCCAGCATTTCCTTTTTCATTCGCCTTTTTCTCTTCTTGGGCGGTTCGGTAGGATTTGGAATCGGTAAGCTAGCTGAAAGCCTCTCCTTTTTGTGTTCGGCGCCGATAGGGCATGGTAACTTTAGTTCTACCGACACGGTACTAAGTCTGGAATTACTCGAGTTTACAGCGGCTGTGTCGGTTTTTTTCTGCCGTTTTGCAACACTACCTGAATTCTTGATACCATTTCCATTCAAGTCGGGTACGGCGGTTATTGGGTTGTTTCGCAGATCTTTTGGCTTATTCGGCCCTCTTTTTCTCTTCTTTGGCGCTGGTATTCCGTTAGGTGTAGGAGGACCTATCTCGCCGGAACTATTCTCTTTGGCAATGTTCATATTGACATCTACTACACCAACAACAGGTTCACTTTCGGGTTTGGCCGAATTTCCGTCTTCATCTTTCTTCGGAATTTTCTGCTCATCTTGGACATTCGGCGTATTCTCCTTCTTTTGCACATCTTTGATGTCTGACTTATCCTTCTTCGGCTTCCTCTGCGTCTTTTTTCTCGGCTTTGGTAAACCCTTTTGCAGCAATGGCTCACTGGTAGACTCGTCGTGATACGCCGATATTCTAAACTTCGAAAAGAACCACTCGATGATGTCGAAGCTTTTACACTTGTTCGGATACTGACAATCCACGGATGTGTTACACAGTTCTGAAAGAAGATCAGCTACAGACGAATTTGCCAACTTCAGGTTGCTCGACACGTTTTCGCTATCACTCGCGAATTGCCTGACCCATTTCTTCTGAAATCTCGTGCCTCGAGATTTAGCCACTTTTTCAGCTTCCGCCTCTTGCGGCTTATCATCAGTTATTCCATTTGGCAACGCTTTATGCTCCACGTCGATGTATGGAAACATTAAGTACTTACTCTTCTTCCTCTCTCTCAATTCTAATAAATCACTAGCACTGTTTTGATCATGAATTGACTCGCTGAGCTGCCCCATAGGCAACTGGACATGTCCTCTGAAACGATAGAACGCCGCCAAACGGCGCTTCGCAACTGTTAACTCGAGGATTCCGAGATCAGAAACACTGAGCGCGAGTTCTTTGATTTGTGTTACAAACATGAAGGGATCGAATCGTGCGACTGAATATTCATTTGCGGCCTTGTCTACAGCTTCGAGGAAGCTCGTGTCCCTGTTTTGTGCGATCATATGGTCGAAATTGTCGTAAAAAGGCTTCAACTGAGAAGGCAAGCACCAACCGAGATAACTGCCACCTGAATCCCCAACCAACAGGCAGTTTTTTTTCTCGTCGCTAACAACACCGTGTCTTTCCGCATCGAGTGGATCGTAGATTTTGCCTGGCCACCATGATTCCTTCATTTTTCTGATCCAAACGATATCCCCAACGGAAAACCGACTACTTAGCTCTTCCATCGCCACGTCACCGATTTCTTCAGACTCTTTAAGGCCAGCCAAAGGGTCGGAATTCGGCCCGATTAGCGAACCAGATAAATCGACGTAAAGCGAGATATTGCCCCCGCAAACCTCTAACTTCCTAGTGCCGTGAAATGTTTCATTCGATAACTCCTCGTATTTCACGGTTTTCTTGTGTTCAACTTCCTCTCTTCTTATACAACCCGAATCCAAGAGGCCTAGATTGATATCGACCAGATTGCTGCTGCTTTTCCCTTCTAAAGGAACCCCAATGTTCGATTCAGAAACATTACAGAACTCGTTTAGGCCAAACAAGAGGCACTGAGCAGCTACATTCTTGTTTTCTGGGTTCTGAGCATCTAGGGTTTGATCATTTGGGGGTTTATGGCAATGCATCATCTAGAATGTTGAAAAAATTTTGTTCTTTAACCCTAATCAAGCAATCCCAATCTCACAACAATGGAGAATCCAAAATAAGAAAAAAAAAGCAGGAAAAAACGAGAGAATTAAATAGAACAGTGAGATTGTACCTGAAGCAGGCCGCCGGCTAAAGGTCCATGGAATGAAATTTGGAGAGAGTAGCGAACTTTGATCCCTAAAATGGATTACGGAGAGGGGATTTGAAATTCAAAAACGTGAAACAGAAAGATGTGAAGGAAAGAGAAAGGGGGGAATCTGAGGTTGTCCCTAAAAACGAGGAGGGTTGTTGGAATGGGCTTACACTTGGAACAACACAACACAACACAACACGCTTGTTTGTTAACTGAAATAGATCTCTCGCAATGTTGGATTGGATGTCACTGAAACTGGCTTTGGTCACACTAACTTCACTGCCCTTGCATACGTTAGTGTTGACGGTGGACCCTACTTTCTCATTTTACATCACCATCTCTTCCATTTTCTTTTTTCTTTTCTTTTTTTTTTTTTTGCTTGATGTTGGTATATTACCGTTTATATTTGGCTTTTCATTATAACTTCCACAACCAAAACAATTAAAATTGTTTGTTTATGGCTTGTAAATCAAGCTATCGAATTTAACATTTTCGCAAGTTCATGGATTTTTTATTTTTATGTTAGAAAAATAAAAAATTATTATTAAAAATATAATTTTTATATGAAAATAGTCACACATTTTTTAACCTATCCAGAAAGTTATGCATTTTGAACGAACATATAATGTTCCTCTTTTATGCTCTCTTCTCCCTCTCCAAGTCTTTGTTTTCTAAACTATTTCGGTTGTTGTAATTTATGCTGCAATATTTTGGTATCAAATTAACTATTAATCATAAAATCTCAATGTCAGTTCATTAGTTGGAAATGATAAGTCAAAAGAGTTTCAAAAGTTGGATGATGGCTTAAAAACATGGTTAAGAGTTTGATTCCTGAACATTGCAAGGAGGTTGAATGTTTATAGTTAATCATGGAAAAATGCAAGAATCTACCATGGTTGAATTAAGCTTATACTTATGGTCTGTCATTCATGAAGCATTCTCCAAACTTCAAGCAATTTTTTATAATAACAAAAGAACAAGCTCTATCAAAGTTAAAAAATGATATGAAATAATATAAGTTTTTCATCTTCTTATCAAACTGATATTGAAATTAATGTTGTCTTTCCGAGCTTCAATTATAATGATTTTAGAAGACAGTTGTTATGGTGGGAGTGCTTTTTGAAATTCGTTTACACTTTTTAGATGTATAAATCTCTACAGTAAATAAAGATGTATGAGAAAGAGAATTATTAGAAGTTGTTTTAAGTTTTTTCCAACTCACATCCACATTAAGATTATATGCTAACTCGAGAATATTATCATAATTTAAATATCAATCAATAGAAAAATAATGTGTAAAATAATGTGTAGTAATTCTTTGTTTAACTAGTACTTATTTAATGTTAACATATAAGGATCAATTGCGTAATTAGGCAAACTAGCCGTTAGCTTGTAAGGGTAGTTTAGTAATCTTCCTTAATTCTGTTAATCACTAATTGTAAAAAGCTTGAATACGAGACTATTCAGCTTACTTCTTCTTCTTATATTTTTCATCAGTAAATCAATGGAAGTTTATTTTCTCTCTATCTCTTTAACTTCAAGTTGTATAGTCTTACATGGTATCAGAGCATAATTCAGCATAGATTCAATTTTCTTTATTCAATTCTCAATTCTCAATTTGTTATTTTCCTCCTTTTGCTGTCAAATTGTTCAATTTTCTTCGATTAGTTCTTGAAAAATGGCAAATAGAAATCAGAATCGGCATGTAGATGAGAGTAGTCCCTACTATCTTCATCCTGGTGAAAACCCCTATTTGGTACTTGTTACTCCTCATCTTGACAGATCAAATTATCATAATTGGGCAAGAAATATGAGGATGGCGTAAACTTCGAAAACAAAATGGAATTCATGGATGGAACGATTTAGAGACCTGGTGCAGGTGATTTACTTTTCAATTCCTGGAAAAGATGTAGTAACATGGTTCTTTCATGGGTTATTCGTTCTCTGAGTCTTTCAATTGCGCAAATGGCCATGTGCTTTAACACAGTTAAAGAATTATGGAGAAATCTAAAAGAAAGGTTTGCGCAACTTGATGCTTATCGTATAGCTGATTTACAGAGTGAAAATTATTCAATTTCTCAAGGAGATAGATCTGTTACAGATTATTTTGAAATCTTGGAAACTTTGTGGGATTAATTTTTAAGTCTAATTCCTTTATCTAGTTGTGTATGTGAGGGTTGTTTTTGCAATGTAGCTCAAGTTTTAAGAAGAAAGCAAGAATCGAATCTTGTAATTTGTTTTTTAAAGGGGTTGAGTGGAGCTTTTTCCACTCTAAAGTCACAATTAATGGTAATGGATCCTCTTCCTTCTATGAACAAAGTCTTCTCTTTACTACTTTAGTTTGAGAGGGAATTTGTGTTTCATGATAAGAAAATTGGAATTCAAGAAATTACCTCGTTTGTTAGGAGAGGGGGTCAAAATTTTGAATCAAGTTTTAAGGGAAATGGTTATGGTTATGGTTTTAATGGTCATAATTAGTTTGGTTCGAGTTTTAGTAATAGGTTTGTTGGTTTTAGAGATCAAAGTAATAGGCAGTTGGTTTTGGGGATTAAGGTAATCAATTTTCAGGCCAATGGTTTAACAATCATTTTGGTTTTAGGAGAAAGTAGGGAGAAAGGAAAAGTGGTTTGTGTTCTTTTTGCAAAGGGAACCATTTGGTTGTGCACTGCTGGAAAAAGAATGGCTATCCACCTCATTTAAAGTCAAAATTTTGTAAAGCAAACTTGACTAATGTTAGTGAAATAGAGGATTTAGATGTAATAGATCAAGATTCATATTCTGTAGGATTACAAGATTAGAATGTTGCAGAAAATAGAGAAGTATAGCCTAATGTGAGTTTTACTGTAGAGAAATTGGGCAAATTGCAGAGGTTATGTAGAGTCAAATGGTTAATGTTAGTCAAAACAATGTTTTAGCAGCTATAACAAAGGTCCTGCAACTAAGTCTAGCACATGAGCAATATTATCCAAAATATGTGAATTCTTTTCCTTCAGGTTCGGGTAACTTCAAATTTTTTCACAATAATGGTGTTTGGATTGTGGATACTGGGGCCAGCAGTAATATTTCAAATTCTTTAAATAACTTTTCTTACATAAGAACTATTGAAACCTGGAATGTCTTGTTGCCAAACAATTTGAAATTAAAGGCTACTCATATTGGTAGTATATGTTTAGGAGATGAATTGGTTTTATATGATGTTCTTTTAAGTATAATTTGCTATCTATAACAGAGCTTTCTGCTTCTTTGAATTGTGAGATAGTTTTTTCTACTACATGTTATGTGATACAGGATCCTGCTTCCAATAGGAGGATTGGTTCAGCTAGGATCCATGATGGCTTATATTACTTAGATATTAATCATAGAGTAGTTGTTGGTCCTTAGACGGCTTAATTATACAGTAGAGGGGGGTGAATGCTGATCTTGGTTATTTGTTAATTTTTATAAAATATTTACCAAGTTAAAGTTTTTGATGCGTGTGCTGAGTGCTGCATGCTGAGTTGGTCTAAAAACTTATAAACTGCTCAGCTTTGCTAGCACACTTTATCTTCAATCGTATGCTGAGTACTCTACTTAGCATGAATTGGTTTTTCAAGCAAAATTGAAAACAAATATAGAATTGATGGATGAGATAAAAGTGATGAAGGCAAGCGATTAAGGTTAGAACTTCAACACCTGAGATTTTATCCTGGTTCAGCCCCTAGCCTACCTCCAATCTCAGGATTCCTTTCTGAGCTTTAATCCACTAGTGATATCGTTCATTCCTTAGGCGGAGAAGCCTTTACAGCGGGTAGACTCTATTACAAAAACTACATTTCTTTCTAACTACCACTCAATCCACAATTTAGGTACCCTTTTATGAGAGGATGACGTTTTACACGGAGGTCCCGCGAGGACGTCGCGAGGCGCCGGCCCCATGAGATGGGGCGTGGGGTTTTCGAAAATAATTGATTTTGGGCTCTTGGAAGAGTGTGTTGGAAAAGAGGTTCCCTTATGGGAAACCGTGGTTTGTGCTTGAAAAATAAATGGGTTTCAAGTACAAAAGACTCGAGATCAAAATCTCTAGTCTGTGTTATAGAGTCGCCACCCGGATCAGCTCTTCCGGGAAATTTCGGTACAGCTTAGATCTGTATGCTTAATCCATACCACAAAGTAGAGATTCGGGTCCGGGATGAGTTACCTATTTCGTCGTCATTTGAGTTAAATTACATTATGAATGAGAAACCACGTTTATAATATTCAAACTTAAACTAGATGTTTTCAGTTTATGTTCATCGCGTATGCATAAAACGGTAAATAAATTACGTCAAGCATTAAATAAATGCGGAAAAGTAAATTAATAAATTACAAAACTCGGGGGATGTAACCGCCCGCCTAATCTATGAATTACAATTTCTGTACAAATATATACAATACCCAAAGGAAATTAAGCCCTAGGCATATATCTAACCTGCATCCACAAAGGTTAGCACAGGATATATCACAATATTTACACATATGTACCGAGTGTACCATGTATGTTCCATTTTGATTTTAGCGAAGCCCGTGTGGCCTAATTAAAACATCAATAGTTTGAAATTGTTATTTTGTAATAAAAATGGTTCATTTTTATACAAGTATGTTGGTCGATTTTATTAGTGAAAATGACAGCATGGCAAAATGGTGAGGACTGTTATCCAGGAATACGTTTTATTCCCTTCATGGGGGTGACCTAAAACAATATTTAGAAATTCAAATCT
>CATIWQ010088519.1:0-17456 GCA_949673415.1 Euphorbia schlechtendalii | reverse complement strand
CGAAAGAAAATAAATCCTAACATACATCTATCCTAGACTACCTGCATCCACAAAGGTTAGCACAAATACGGCACATCACAAGTAATTGCAAGTTTGTTCGTTTTGATTTTTACGAGACCCGTATGGTCTAATTTAAAACATTGGAGAGCTTGAAATCTCTTTTTCATAAAAAGGGGTTCATTTTATGCACACAAGTTTATTTAACCAATTTTAGTGGAAATGCCACATGCAAATAATTGTCGGGTCGGTTATCCAGGAACTTCGGTTCCCTTCGTGGGGGTTTCCTAATACACTTCGTAATAACTTGATATAAAATAAATAGGTCCGAAAACATAATTCATAATATTATTAAAAATATTCTAAAAAAAGAAATTGTTAAAGCTGATGAAATAAAGTTCCGGTAAATAAAACTCAGATTTGTAAAATTTTCACATATACGCTTCATGTTACTGAAAACTCAAATCTCAGATCTGAACGGTCACCACTGACCCTCTCGAACATGAATCGAAATCTGAAAATTTTACAAGCATGCTATTTGTATTCTGCTTGGAAAATGATATCGTTGAACGATATGGAGATATCGTTCAACGACATCGTGATATCGTTGAATGATATCTAACAGGCAAAATGCATGCAGTTTTCCTGTTTTTACCGATTTACATATTCAGGTACATAAACACATATATATGATCAAAACACATGAAGCACAACTCTAGGAACTCAGAGGCTTACCCCGTAGCTGTGAATCCACTTTGTTCGGTCCATGAAAATGCCCGAAAAGTCCTCCTCATTTCTTCGGTTCGATTTTGCGTTTTTGATGAAAATGGAGATTAAAGGTCTCCTTCTTGCAGGAAGTAGTGCTTCTTGGATATGGTGTGTGAAATGAGAAAGGGAAGAACAAGAGATACTTCTTCCTTTGGTTTAGATCTTAGCAATTCTCTAAAATCTCAAAACTTCGAACTTTTGTTTTTTGTGTTTTGTGTTCAGGATTTGTGTGGTTGTTTTTGCTGAGTTCTTGCTGCAGAGCTCTTGTGCTTTTCTTTGGAAAAAACTCCCCCCTTTTGTGACTGAAACTTACCTCCTTTTGTGGACTCCCTTCAATCCAAAAGTCATCCACTTACACCCACATATTTTGTTATTTTCTTCGTTATTTCTCCCCCCATGTGGGTTGGCAGCACGTTGACAGGGAGTATGGTGCAAAAAAGTCCGAATTATGGGTGAGGGATGGGTATTTTTTGTTGAATAATGCGAGGCCTACCTTTTCTGACTGTTTGCAAACTCGATATCATTAACGATAATAGTTGATATCATTAACGATAATGGGAGATATCGTTAACGATATCCATCCATATCGTTAACGATATAAATCCATATCGTTAACGATATCTAATAGCCCAGCAAGCTTTTCTTGATTTGGGCTTTTAAATAGGGGAGAAAGGCCCAAAGAAACAAGGTAACGATTTCCGGGCAATTTCAGGACCCTGCAAAATGCAAAATGCTAACAATGAAAAATTAGAGCTTCATCATCGAACTCGCGAGTTGGGAATAAAAATCTCATGCTCACATGCTGCCCCTCGTGGGATCACTACTGATATGAGATCAGTATGGTCGCACAATTGAAAGAGCAGCGGGGTTTAGAGATAATACTTGCCCGGTCGCGGTTGGCACTCTTTGGGAATGATGGCTGGAAGCTTTCAGATCTTGGTGTGGTATTGTCGAGGATTGGCCTCTCCGTGCCCCTTGCGAAGTGCCCGTTTGGGAATGATTGGCCCTTGAAAGTTGACCTTCAACCGGTTGATATTGATGGAACCATTGGGGAGAGAACGTTGACCAGCTGCCTCCGTTCTGCTGATGGAGAATCCTTTGTGCAGGCTTTTAAATTGTAGAAAGTTCGGATGTTGGACTGTAGAAAGTCCGGATGTTGAACTTGAGGTTGAACTGTAAAAAGTCCAGTTGACTGTAAAAAGTCAAGATTTTGGACTGTAGAAAGTCCGGATAATTGTAAAAAGTCAGGATTTTGGACTGTAGAAAGTCTGGATGATTGTAAAAAGTCAGTATTTTGGATTGCAGAAAGTTCGGATGATTGGAAAAAGTCTGGATTTTGAATTGTAAAAAATTTGGATAATTGTAAAAAGTTCAGATTTTGAACTGTAAAAAGTTCGGATGACTGTAAAAAGTCTGGATTTTGAACTGTAAAAAGTCCGGGTGACTGTAAAAAGTCTGGATTTTGAACTGTAAAAAGTTCGGTTGATTGTAAAAAGTCTAGATTTTGAACTGTAAAAAGTTTGGATGACTGTAAAAAGTTTGGATTTTGAACTGTAAAAAGTCTGGATGACTGTAAAATGTCTGGATTTGAATTGTAAAAAGTTCGGGTGACTGTAAAAAGTCTGGATTTTGAATAATGCAAATTATGAACGAATGCATGTTTTAATTTCTTGTTGAGATTGCTGGAAGCAAAAATTTTTGCCCCTTCAATCAAGAATTGAAAACGTGTTGGATTCTCGGGTTGGTGTGATCGAGTTTTGAAATATTTTGTCAAGTCCCAAATATTTGCAGGTGGTCTTCAAAGTTAAAATACATTGAAAAATGAATTTTTGTCTGAAAATAAAAGAAATGGGCCGGACCGAAAACCAATATCGTTACCGATATGGATGATATCGTTAATGATATCCATTGATATCGTTAACGATATCCAAGTGATAGAATTTTAAATAAAACCTAACTTTTTCTCGTTTCTTTTTTTTCATTCATCCAAAAACCATTTCTCATTCTCTCAAAAAAATGATTTTCTTCACCAATTTGAGTGAAAAATGCTGTGCAAAATCAAGTCCCGTAACCCGAAGGGTGTTTCTCCTTCCTCCCTCAAAGCTAATCCTGACATTCCGGGATTCAAACGGTGCCCAGTAGAGAAATCGCTTTGTTTCGAGCAGGAGGATGAGTTCGTCGGCTTTTCCTTCGATTCCCCCATCAACACCATTCGCCCGAGGCTCGGGGAACACGCGTTGATAGTCCAGGTAACCCAAAGCTCCCTAAATTTCAATTTTTTTCGAATTCAATTTCAAAAACCTAGGTTTTAGATTTGTGAAAAATGCATGATTTAGATGACATTAATGCATGATTAGGCTTTATACATTGATCATGCATGGTTTAGGATGATTTGGAACTTGACGTGGGGGATTTAAAATGTGGAAATTTTGGATTTTCAGGGATTTGAAGTCGCGGCAGAAAACATTCTACCTGTGATTGTGATATCGTTACCGGTATTAACCTATATCGTTAATGATATCTCTTGACATCGTTAATGACATCGAAGAGGGAGGCAGAATGCTTTCTGTTTTGTTTGAAAACCGCGTTTGAGTGCTATTTTAAACTAGTTTATAGTTCCCAAAAGATTTAAAGTTCATTATTTGTGATAAAAGGATACTGAATCTCGCGTTGGTTGATTTCCTGCATTTTATTTCTGTCTTTTACAGCCCCAGATCTATACAAACTTTTTCGGTATAGGAGCGATGGGATATTGATGGGGCCGTACTGCTGGAGACCCCGATCTTCGGGCTGCGATTGATGCTACTAGGTTTAGTGTGCTACATGGATTTTACCGAGCCATATGCCGCATATGTCTCACCCCACTCTTACTTCCTTGGTGGAGCGATGGTCTGAGATGACCCACACCTTCCAACTTTCCAGTGGGAGAGTTGACCATCACCCCTTCTGATGTGGTGGCTATGACTGGCCTCCCCTGGCACCAGGGGACCATTCACTTTAATGTCTTCATGGATCGCTTCCCCACCTCCCCGTTGGGTCGTCAACTGGGTGCTGGAGTTGTTTGGTTTGGCACCGTGTTTGGGTCGACTCTCTTACAAGGAGCTGAGCTTGTATTAGGCCGAGATGGAGGAGGTGCTTGAGGAGTCACAGGCTCAGTGCGTGCACTTCTTTGTGATTTGTGTTGCTTCCAGCAAGATCAACTACAGGTTGATATCAGTGGTAGAGGATCTGGCTTCCATCCCGCTTTTGAACTAGCTGAGGGCCATTTTGGGCCAGATGTATTACGGCTTAGATTGTGCGGTGATGGCTCACTAGAAGGCCCTCAAGTTGAGTCACATACTCCTCTAGGTATTTGATCATCTTTCGAACTTTACTTCCTACTATTTTCATAGCTTTCTTTAACTTCGATTTCATTACAAGTCTGGGCCTTCTCCTACCATATTCTTCCTCATCCGGTCTTCAAGACCGGGGTGATTCAGGGTGAGCCTCTCTTGGCCGTATGGTGCCGTCCATTCAGGGGACTCCACCAGTGGCAGACTAGATATCGAGAGTGCCTTCGTGTCCTCACACGGGAGGAGGTATAAAAGCGATTTTCTAACTTCTTGGTTACCTCTTTTATTTAATCATCCCATTGTGATTGTGTGTTTCCTTTTTAGTGATTGCAGATCCATGAGGACCCTTGGACCCTGGTGCCGAATCAGGATGTAGTGTTGACCGTGCGGACGAATGTTGACAACCATCGATTGGTCTTGGAGTCTCCCCTCTCTCTCAAGTGGTACTTGGGGGAGAGGGTCCGATCTTGGCGGACCTCGACCGTCGTGGAGCGACCTGTGCCTCCCCGTCCTCCTACCGGTATCTTCTAACCGCATTTGAAGATTAAATCCGCAGAGGATTGCGCTACCTTCTTCGAGGGTAATGGTGTAGCGGTTCCTTCCATCGGTGGTTCGTACTTGAAACACCTGGGGTGCTTGATCCCTCCTTGCCCTCGCATCACTGTTGACGACACCAAGGATTGGCACCGCCGAAAGGAGGTGGAAGTGATGGGAGTGTTTTCCTCCGATGATGAGGAGGAGGAGTTACACGGAGGTGGCAGCGGCGGTGATAATGGTCCGAGTCCCCGTAGTGATGACATTGGCGGTGGAGACCTCGGTAATGGAGGTGGCAACGGTGGTCATGGTTATATGAGAGGTGATAGTGCCGGTCCCGTTGGTAGCGGGGATCACAGAGGTGGCGGCCCAAGCTCTTCGAGGGTATGAATCTCTTCTCCACTTGATCTCCTTTAGATTCTTTTTTGTTGAGTATTTATGGCTTTTGTTAAACAGGTTGACGTAGGAAAGCGAGCTCGGGCACATCGGTCAGGCTCTGGGGACCGGATGTATCACGTCCCTGGCTTTGTGGAGGGCTATTCTACCACATATCTAGATACGAACTTCTCCTTGATGGCGAGAGTAGGGGATCGACAGGACTACACTTTGCCCTAGAGCACATACCCCGTGAGCTTTGCTCCTGATGATACAACTCATGTGAGTTTTATCCTTTGAGGCTTTGATTTCCAATTCCCTCGATTCTTGTCTTGACCTTGTTTCTCAAATGGCATGTTCCCCGGGTCGATGCTGAGAAATATGTCCGCAACTACCTATCTGCCCGTGAACTGATCATCATGCAGAACTGGACTGTTGAGGTAATCTTGTTCAAATTTTCATGAAAATGTGCACTAATTATGCATGTATGTGAGATGATTGTGCATGTCCCTTAAATTTTTAAATGTTATGATGCATGTTCTCCATTGCAGGCCTTGATCGCCAATGAGCACCAGGATCTCCTGAATTCCTAGGCTACTATCCAGAGCCTTGAGGGTCATGTGAGAGATCAAACTCTGAGGATGGGAGACTTGGAGAGATAGCTGGCCCAGGCTCGGGCTCAGACTCAGAGGGCTGTTTGTTAGGTGATGTCAGGTGGGAGCCAATCTAGGGGGCACCGGGGGACTCCTTCTCGGCCAGGGATGCGCCGGGGCAAGTCAGGGAGCAAGGACCTAAAGGAAGATAGCCTCATCGCAGGGGCCGCAGAGGATGAGGAGGGTTATTCTTAGATTTAGCCTTTTTCATTTACCTTCTGACTTCAGTTGTAGGGATAACATTTATTTGTAATTTTTGAGCACTTCTGATGCTTTTTGCACAATTATCATTGATTATTTGATCGGATGTTTCTGCTACAAAATTGTTGTCATATCCCAAATAAAATTGTAAAGCTTTCTAAACTTCAAGCTTATGAAAGGAGAGGGTTTTGGCCTTCGAGCACCAGATCCTCACATGTGATGTTTCATTTCATGCACATGCTTGCTTGTTTGCGGATGCTTTCGTATATGCATGAATGAATGTAATTGCTAATGTATGTGGTTAATGCATGTGTAGGCAACACAGGTTTTTTTTTTAGAGATTTCATCCAGCTCTTTTCCTACTTTTCTCCATATAGCATCCCACAATCAAAATCTTCGCACTTTCTTATGCACATTGAAGAATCCTGACTGGGATAAACTTGATAGATTCGGCTTACGAGGCCTCCTCTACCTTGCATTCTGCCCTATGAACACAGCTTTGGTCAGGGCTGCAGTTTCATTTTGGGATCCGATCTCCCATGTCTTTCGATTTTCTTAACAAGAGCTGTGCTCAATGATCGAGGAGTATCAGGCTATTATAGGAATCCCTTGCCTTCGAGCTTTTCCTTTAACAGTCCCATCCTACCACTTTGTTACCGAAGCTAATCTTCGAGGTTTGTGGAATTTGGATTCCGTGGCCTCTTTTCTTGCTCACCCACCATCTCCTAGGGGATTTCGGGTTGTCGCTGTACTGGAGTGGTGCATCAGTGCTCCGAGATCTCACATTGCTTGGCCTTACATGGTAGCTCTGCTCCTGATGTCAGAGTTTATCTGTGGAGTTGACCTTACTACCCCGTTCCGGCTGATATCCGTTATCGATCCACTTTATCAAGGGAATTCTCCATCTGCCTTGGCACTGGCAGAGAATCTCATTAGCATGGATACCGCTGTCGCTCACCCTTACCTAGTCGATGATCATTTCACACTTCTCAAGGTAAGCCTGTAATGATTACTGATTTTCCTCTTTCTCTTGTTTTGCTAAATGGGATTTGTATAAGGTTTGGTTATTGGAGAAGCTTTCCCTGATTGGCGATCCACGGGGGAATCCTTCTGATTATTCACCCGTCGCATACAACAAGCGAGGTTTGATCACCCCAGGACATTCCCGGATGGCTGAATAGGATTGGATTCAGGCATTCGGCCAGGTCTCCGATGACAGGATCTGTTGGCTTTCCCCCTGGTGAGTAATCACTCACGTCGCCATCTTAATGTATGAAGACGGGATTTGGCTGATGGGCTTGTACCATTCCACCTTCTACTCACCAAGTCGTATCTGTAGGCAGTACGGGAGATGCCAAAGGATACCCCGTGACATATGCACCTTCCAGGTTTCAGAGTGGTACCATTCTTGGCCGAACAGGTTTTCGATCTTGTGGAGTCAACACACTTGATTTATTGATCTTGATTAGGGGGCAATCAAGATGACCGAGACTGACCGGTTCTACCGGGGATGGTTAGGAGCGATCAGGTCTCTGATGGACCCCGGGAGTTACGCTTGGGTGATGCGTGAATGGTTGAGAGAGGAACGGGCTGAGCCCTTATGATCGTGGATAGAGCCAGCTTGATTGATCATTGAGAATGATGCTATTTTAAAGAACAAAGACTTATCGACTTTTGCTTAGGGCATACCCGTGTGGTATAACTCTATCGGATATGTTTGTCTTTTCTTTTCCTAATTACAAATTATTGAACTAACTGTATCATAAAAAATGTTTTTTGTTTACTTGTAACGTTTCAGCCATTGGCATTCGTGCATTTCCCTGAACATTCACATTACACATTTTCATCTAATAATGATATCTTTATTGATGAAATGAATTAAAGTACAAATATTTCGAGTGATCCGACTCCTGTCATTAGATAGCCCTCTCAGGTTTTCTAACTAATGAATTTATTCCTCACTCTTTTTGTCTTAAGTTTTGCCTGAATCGCCCTTTTCGGATTTTCAACTCAGCGGACTATCTTATTTTTTTGAGAAAGAAAAAACCCTAATTTTTGCTCAACCAACAGAGTATTGGTTGACGAGCCCATTTACATATGTATTTTTTATTTTGTACTGCTTATTTTGGATTTATTTCTTTTCCTAGACGTGGTAGCGTTTAAGTCTATCTTGATTAATGGGGTTGATGAATTAGTTGCCATCCATATCTATGATCTTGACCGCTCCTTTACTCAGCACTTTCTTAACTACGAACGGTCCTTCCCAATTGGGTCTGAACTTTCCTCTGACATCCACATTCAAAGGTTTTAATTGCTTCAATACCAAATCTCCTACCTTCAGGGGTTGCCTCTGGTGCTTAACTTTGTTGTTGTACGCTCTGGCCATCCGTTGCTGAAACATTTGGAGGTGGTCTAAGGCTTTGAGGTGATGTTCATCAATCATATTAAGCTGATCAAATCTAACCCTGGTCCATTCTTAGGGCTATTCTTAAAGAACCTACTTCTGTCTCCATCGGGAAAACTGCTTCCATGCCGTATACGAGTGAGAATGGAGTTTAATTTGTGGGAGTCTGAATGCTCATTCTGTAACCCCAGACTGTGAAAGGTAGCTTATCCTCCCAATCTCGGTAGGTGGTCACCATCTTACTCAAGATCTTCTTTATCAATTTGTTGGCTGCCTCAACTGCCCCATTGGCTTGCGGTCTATAAGGTGAGGAACGGTGATGCGCGATACCGTATTTCTTAATGAGCTCCGTTGTTACCCCTTGGAATTGGACTCCATTATCTGAGATGATATGATGAGGAATCCCATACCGAGTGAAGATGTGCTTCTCTATGAACTTGTCCATTTTCTTGGCGGTGATGTTGGAGTAGGATTCGGCTTCTACCCACTTAGAAAAGTAGTCAATTACCACTATGATGAATCTGTGGCTATTGCTAGAGGAAGGGCGAATCTCTCCAATTATATCTATCCCCCACGCTGAGAATGGCCAAGGAGTAGATAAATTATAGAGATCCGAGGGAGGAAGATGACTAAGGTCCTCGTAGATTTAGCATTCATGGCATTTCTTAACCTTCGCGATGCAGTCCGCAACCATAGTGGTCCAGTAATACCCTTGACGTTGTATCTTCTTCGCTAAGGCTAAACCATTCATGTGTGGCCCACAACATCCTGCGTGTAGTCTTCTGATGATAAGCAGAGCTTCTTTCTCAGTCAGACAACGAAGTAATAAACCCTCCGGAGTGCATCGAAATAAGTCATTGTTGAGAAGCCTGAATTGGAAGGCGAGGCAACGGAGGGAAGTGTGCTCGAAATCTGTGACACCCTCAGGATAGATCCCATCTGTCAAGAATCGAACAATGTCTAAATACTAGCAATCCGAGTCCGAGTCTTCATCAACGGTCACTACTCTGTAATAAAAGGGCTCCTTAGCTGATTGAAGGATTAATGGTTTGATGGGCTGGGTCTGGAGCCCTTCCCACATAGAGGCTAGAGTGGCTAAGGAGTCTGCCATTTGATTCTCTTCAAGCAGCACATGATGAAATACACATTTTTCAAACTTAGTAGAGGCTTCCCAGACTGCCTCCAAGTATGGGTGAAGTAAATCTTCCTTGATCTCCCACTCACCGGTCGCTTGTCGAATTACCAAAGCTGAATCCCCGATAACCAAGACTTCCTTCGCTCTCACCTTCTTTAGTGCTTCCAATCCAAATAGACATGCTTCATATTCTGCCCCATTATTTGTGACTGGAAACTCCAAACATTTTGACAATGGGATTACTTCATTCTGTGGTGTGATTAAGACCACTCCCAGGCCTGCCCCTTTGTGGTTCATAGTGCCATAAAAATACATGGTCCACTCTTTATTGACTTCTTCTACCAAAGATAACTGCTCGTCTGGGAACTCTAAGTTTTCCACATAATCAGAATCGATTTCCTGGTTGGCCAGGAATTCTGCCACCGCTCGACTTTTGATGACCTTTTTGGTGACGTACTCAATGTTGAACTCAGAGAGGAGTAATAACCATCGGGAAAGCTTACCAGCTAGTGTGAGAGATTGACACAGATACCTCATGGGGTCAACCTTAGCCACTGCCTGGATTCGATAGGATTGGAAATAGTGACGTAGCTTCTTAGTCAACCATACCATTGCCGCGCAAATCTTCTCCACCATCATGTAGCGGGTTTCGTACTCTAGCAATTTCTTACTCAAGTAGTATATCGCGTGCTCCTTCTTGCTATCATCTTCTTGTACTAGCATGGCTCCAACAGAAGACTCTTCAACAACTAAGTATAGGATAAGAGGACGCCCTGGAGTGGGAGGCTTCAGAATAGGAGGTTTGATAAGGTATTGCTTGATCCTTTCGAATGCGATCTCGCATTGATCATTCCACACAATTGGCTATTATTTCTATAGCAAATTGAAGATCAGCTCGTAGATAGTAGTTAAACGGGCAATGAACCTGCTAACGTACTGTAGGGATCCCAAGAACAACCGTACTTCCTTCTCTGTCTTCGGCACAGGCATTTCCCTAGTGGTTCGGCTTTTATCTGGGTCCATTTCTATTCCCTTTTAGCTCACTATGTACCCCAGCAGCTTTCCTGAGGTGACCCCAAATACACATTTCTTCGAGTTCAGGCTTAAGTTATATTTCTCAATCCGAGTAAGAAACCGATCGAGGACTGCAGGATGTTCTTTATGAGTGTTGGATTTGACCAACATGTCATCCATATACACTTGAACCTCCTTGTGGATCAAGTCGTGTAGTATGGCCGTTGTAGCTCTCTGATAGGTTACTCCTGCATTCTTCAATCCGAAGGGTATCACCCTATAACAGTAAACCCCCCACTCGATGATGAAGGCGGTCTTGATTTTATCTTCGATTGCCATGAGGATTTGATTATAGCCTGAGAAACCATCCATAAATGAATAAATGGCATCCCTAGCAGCACTGTCGACCAAGACATCAATATGAGGCAAAGGGAAGTCATCTTTTGGTGAGGCTTTATTCAGATCCCAAAAGTCAACACATACCCGCACTTTCCCATCCTTCTTTGCCACTGGTACAATATTGGCGAGCCAGGTAGGATATTCCACTACCTCTAAGACCTTGGCTTCAATCTGCTTGGCCGCTCCCACTTTCACCTTTTCAGCCCATTCTAGTCATAATCTTCACAGTTTTTTCTTGACTGGCTTGACTTGTGGATCGGTGGGGATTCTGTGCTCGACGATTGCTCTATCAACCCTTGGCATGTCTTCGTAGGACCACGTGAATGCTACCATGTATTTTCTAAGTACATTTTTAATCTCACACTCTTCTTCAGAAGTTAAATCACTCGAAATCATCACCATTTTAGGTGATTCATCCGTTCCTAAATTGATTTCATGCAATGCAATATCAGTTATGCTGAAAACATTATGTGGATGATTATGGAAATGCATGTTGCCATCTGGCGAGACATCACATAAGTACGCAAAGTTCTGATTCATTGAATAAAATACCTCATAGGCAGAGTTATTAACATAAAAAATATTCACAATATTAAAAATTACATCACTAGCATTACTCTCCTCCACAGGCGGAGGGTCTTCATTTATCATTGCAGTTGGCTCTTCAACGGTGGGCTTAGCAGGTTTCCCCTTCTTCTCCATGGTCATGGTTTGGGTGATGGCTTCCGCGGTTGCTGCTAGCTGGTCTTTGGCATTCCCACCCTTCTTCATCAAGACTACAAGGGCTTTGGTGATAGCTTCTATAGCATCTTGGACCTCTTCCTCCATGGGTTCAGACTCGGGTTCGTCTTCGATGAACATCTTTAACTTCCCCTTACTCTTGGTAGTGGCAACCATTGTCTCTGGAGCCATAGACTGCTTTTCTTCGGAATGACCATCTTTCTGTAAGCCCTCCACAGATTCAATGACAGGAGCTATCATACACTCCTTGGCAAAATCGTACACATCACCAATGATCTCAAATCCTGGCACGGATTCTCCATCCCTCATCAAGGGTTCACTATCCCCCAAGTATTGCTTCTCCCCTTTGATGGCGCACACACTAACCATGTTGTAGAAGAATGATCATTTGTGTTTGTAGATTTTATGTCTGGGGGTAAACCCAAGTCCAGCTCTAGGGTTCAACAGAAGAGGATCAATGGCTTCCACTACTCCTTGGTGATACTTCCCGAGCCCTTTACCTAGAATAAATCCCTGCTTCTTCATAATCCTTTTTAGACCCGTTGAGAAGTAGTGGTAGCCTATAGGGATCGTTTTCTTCCTTTTTGCCTCTACTTCTTGACCAATCATGGCCACCCTCAGGCCTTGTTCTGCGAAAGTTGCTAACACCATTATGGATTCTCGTCCACCTCTATGGTGACCGGCTTCCCTTTGTAAACTAGTTTAATCTTATGGTGGAGAGTGGAGGGGACAGCGCCAAGTGCATGTATCTAGGGTCTTCCCAGTAGTAAGGAGTACGAGATAGGTATGTCTAGTACAGTGAACTTTACCTCGGATTTCACCTCATTAACCGCCACGGTTGTAGTAAATGTACCTACCACCCCACGCTTCGAGTCGTCATAGGCCCGAATAACAGTGTTAGACCTTTCCAGCATAGCTTCACTTAATCCCAGGTAAGGTAGCACCTTTAGTGGGTACAAATTCAGGACCGAACCATCATCCACCATGACGTAAGGAATGGATCTGTCAAAGATATTGACCCTGATGAAGAGGGCCTTGTTGTGGTTTCGTTATTCTGGTGGTAGATCAGACTAGTCAAACATAATGGCAGGGATTTTCTCCAGGGGTATTCCCTCCCCTATGGCTGAGCACATCTCAATCACCGAAGTAGTCGGTGTCGCTTCCAACTCCATTAGTTTTTGCACTAACCCTTGGCGATGTACCTCGGAGAAACGCAAAAGCTGCCATATGCTGTACTTAGCCTAGGTTTTTTTCAGCTGATTGACCAGGGGATCTACTTCCAGTTCATCTTCATTTACCACAGGTGGTAGAGGTGGCTCCATGTTATCCCTAGTGATTTCTTCGGCAGAGGAATTTCCAAGCTGGATTGGGTTATTTTTAAAAACTCGCCCACTACGGGTTATTTGCAAGATTCCATTCTCCATTACCCTGGTTTCTATGGGTGTCTGCCACGGGTATTGTGGTTCCTCACACCTCCTTTTCAACTGGTAAGAATCCAGGTTGATCAGCCCTTTCTTGTGCAAAACTTCCTCTCCAGGTCTATGGGCTTAGCCTGCGGCTTCTTCATTTCAGCTTCCTTGACCTTTTCCTCCATTCCATCCATCACATACATGGATTCGAAAAAGTCATAGTCATCTATCATGCTCTCGATATGATCTGGGACTAATTTAGCAGAACTTGCCCATGGTGCTAACTGAGCCAGCATGCCTAGAATCTAGTTTAAAGGGATTCCATCCGTCCCTATTTCTATGACCATTACAGATTCACCGAACATCTCCCACAAGCGTCTCATGACCTGCTCTTCCTCCAGCTCGGAATTAATTAGGTTCACCATTCCATCGAACCGTGGGAGCGGGTTAGTCTTCGTGCTAGGCTTTAGCCTTGGTTCTGCAACCACTCCATCCTTAACCAGCTCTGGATGGCTTTCAGGAGATCTTCACAATTGTTGGTGTGGTGTCCTACCGCAACATGGTAATTGCAGAAATTTAGCCTTTCCTCCCGCCTAGGTGGTGACCAAGTTTTCAAGCTATCCAGTTATTTTAACTCCCGTAGTTTAGAGAAGAGAAAGCCAAGGTTGGCTTCATATGGGGAGATCCCATGATATTCCTCCTTCGATAATCTTGCTACCTCCACAGGTTCCTATTCGATTACCTGGATTACAGCTTGCTTCCCCTTCGGCTGCGTGGGGTAGGAGGATAATGCCCCTTAGTCATTCTTCCAGGACCACGACTTGCTGACTGGCTATTCTTTAGGTGTCCCCTCGAGGAACTCGAGCCACACTTTTCGTTCCGCCTTTTCAAAAACTGCATTATAGGAAGGGTAGGTATCCATTCCTAACTTCTCTCTATATTCTGGCAGGGCCCCAGCTATCAACTTTGCAATCATCTCTGATAGATTGAGATGATCTTTAAGCAACACCTATGTAGCCATCCATCGGGTGTAGTATGGCTTGAAAGGCTCTCCTGGTTTTTATCTCACGGCTTTTAGGTTCTGCATGGTTACCTTCATCTGAGAATTAAAGCCGTACTATTCTATCAAGGTCGCTGAAAGGAACCCCCAATTTTGGGACACCTCTGGGGGAAGATTATTATACCACCGGTAGGCCTGGGGTGCCAACGTGACTATTAACATTTTTGCCAGCATTTTATCACTGACTCATCATGCTCTCATCACAGTCTGGTAGTTGGTTAGGTGGGCCTGGGGATCGCCTTCCCCATCAAATTTCACTATCTCCCGCATGGTAAAGTTCTCAGGGAGCCACTCATCACTTGGTGCAATGGTTGGTACTGGATAGGTGGTAGCCTGGAAGTCTGGGTGCTATGCTGCGTGGGTTACCAAAAATTGATGCCATAGCTCTTCCATACTGGGTTGGGGAGCTGAGTAACCAGTCTCTAGCCTGGCTGAACCGTTGAACTGACCATATGGAGCCTGGGGATATACTGGGCCCTTGGGAGGAATTCCATAAGTTGGTTGAGGCAGGAGTTGACCCTGGTATTGCATAGCCATAGGATTGACATTTGCGCTATAACTATAAGGTGGAGTTGAGCAATTTGGGAAAGATCCTAGCGGAGGATAGGATGTCAACATACTTAGAATGAACCCTAAAGATGGTGCTCCCGACCCTGCTATGACCGTGAGCTGCTGAGACCCCTGATGGTAACTCGGTTGTGCGGGCTGAGCCAGCGATTCTACAATCAATTGATCCGCCACTCCTATCATCTGACCGTTACTGCTCATAGCCTGGCCCGCTTCTGAGCCATTATGTCCAAAATGAAAAGGAGAATGTTTTTGAGGGAATGCGGGCCTCGCCTGGCCGACTTCGAATTGTGCACTAGGAGACGGGAGGATGTGAGGGGTTGATCCAGGTCTTCAACCACATGGTGGGTGGTAGCAGTAGGACCTTGGGGGTTACCGATGGGTTCTTGGTCTGACACTCTGCCCTTTGGCTATCTAGGGTGAGAATGGAATTGGATGGCTTGAGCAAACTGGTCACTGTGAAGAAACGCTTTGAGGGTGTTGGCTATTTCTTGGCCTATCGTAGACTGGGAGGTAGCAGGTCCACCCTGGTCTAGTTGATTAGTTCCCCTTGGCACATTCTGTTGGTCTGCCATTCCGTCAATTTTCCCTGAGTTGCTCACTGATCTTCGTCCTACGCCAAATCTGAATCCGAATCCTCGTTGGAATCCGTGTGTGGGAGACACTCTACAAATGATTCTGTTTGGTGAGCCCATGATGGGAGAGATCCGAACGAGTCGATGATTTGATCGCTTCTAAGATTTAACTGAGGTAAGGATAATTTCTATCGTCAAAAGTGAAGTGCATGCTTGACCGACTATGGTCTAGTGCATGTAATGCTCATGAAATGGCTGCAATATAGAGGTTAGTATTCCATGATGAGCAAAATGTTATTGGAAACAAAGAGGTAACTGTGGTTTTCCAATCCTTTTGAAACAAATCGGGGCTAGTTATTAGTAATAAAGAAGTGACTCAAATGACAACAAGAACCGACCCGTGTGGTGAGTGCTTGAGGTTAACGTGATTCGTGTTTTGCCAATCCATTTGGAACAAAATAGTGAAGTTTACCTATTACTTGAGTAGTAATAAGCATTCCAAAGTCGTTTAAGGGGGTTGCATCCTAGAGATGCAAGTATGTGTTTGCTAATCCTTTTTAAACAAACAAACTGAAAAAAAGGTCACATATCATCCAAGTGATAATACACTTTCAAATTTTGAGAGTTCATCGCCAAGGATTACTCTTGGTGAGTCCGAGTTTGGGTAAAACAATGCGTTACACCCTATGTTTTCGGGAATGAGGCATTCCAAGAGATTCATGTGTGAGAACACAAATATGGGTGACCCTAATCTTAGGTGACACTGTCTCATCGTGTCTCTAATTCTAGGTTCGAGTTCGGGTAGACAATGTGTCATACCCTAGGCTTAGAATTCCATGAATCTAAGCGAATAGAGGTTTGAGTGTTTAGTAAACACTACCTTGACCATGGGTGATCCTAATCCTAGGTGACGCTATTTCATCGCGTCTGTCTAGCTCTAGGTAAACGATACCAGGACAATGATATGTGTGTGTATAATTTGTGTCTGCACAACAAATCGTGGGTTAGCATGATGCTCTTTTTGAAATAAACATGGTGATATGATGAACATGTAGCACATAGCACACAAACGTATCTCTTCCAACCTTATGTCTCCCGCACATAGGGGTTAGGCTCCTAAATCTAGGCTTGGATCATCTTAACACCGTGAAGTATTAAGGAGCGAACCTGAACAAAAAGATGCATTTGTTTTGGTAAACCTAGGGAAAGTGTCTACGATTTCCTTATATGAGCTCGGTCATGGTTGTTGATGTAGAAGGTTCTTGTTGCACTTTGATACACTTTTCCCCCTTTTTCAAGAGAGTCCATGCGGTATGGTAACAAGTGATCCACTCGCTAGGTTCCTTCGATCACAAGGGGGTCACGAAGTATACTTTCGCAAGCTTCTTGGTAAAATAGGGCAACCTAACCTTAATGGCTAATCAGTCTAATGCATATGCTTGTTCGATATTTTAAATGTGGGTTAACTCATTTGACGACTTTTCAATACTCATCCAAAAAATCTTTTAAACTTTTAAGTTTACAAAAAGATATCCCCAGCTGAGTCACCACTGTGAGCGGACAATGTTTGAACCGCGCGGACGCCGCGAGGCGCTGACCCCATGAGATGGGGCGTGGGGTTTTTGAAAACATTGCAATAGAGCATTGGAAAAGAGGTTCCCTTATGGGAAACTGATGGTTGTGCTTGAAAATAAATGGGTTCCAAGTACAAAAGATTCGAGATCAGGATCTCTAGTCTGTGTTACAGAGTCGCCACCCGAATCAGCTCTTCTGGGAAATTTCGGTACAGCTTAGATCCGTATGCCTAATCTGTACCACAAACTAGAGATTCGGGTCCGGGATGAGTTATCTATTTCGTCGTCATTTGAGTTAAATTTCACTATGAATGAGAAACCATGTTTATAATATTCGAACTAAACTAGATGTTTTCGGTTTATATTTATCGCGCATGCATAAAATGGTAAATAAATTGTGGAAAGTAAACACGTAAGAAATTAAATGTGCCTATTCTACGGGATATTAATTACATCATTGGGCTTGGGGGATCACAAATCGCCTAAATACAAATGATCTGCGGGAATGAATACATCAATGTCTTATTATACAACCGATTTAACAAATACATATTTTTATTAAAATAAATGCGATACCCGAAAGAAAATAAATCCTAACATACATCTATCCTAGACTACCTGCATCCACAAAGGTTAGCACAAATACGGCACATCACAAGTAATTGCAAGTTTGTTCGTTTTGATTTTTACGAGACCCGTATGGTCTAATTTAAAACAT
>CATIWQ010088498.1:0-26267 GCA_949673415.1 Euphorbia schlechtendalii | reverse complement strand
CCCTTAGAATCATTGATTTAGGATTTCTTGTACATGTAATGTTACTAGACATGATGAAAGAATGATTATTAATTATTTGACATATGAAGTCAATTTAATTGAATAATCTTTATAACTCAAGAAATATTTAATTTTATTAATGGTATAATATAAAGTTGTTTATGTTATTCATTAAATTAAAATTGAAGTATATAATTTTAATTAGCATGTGGGATAAATTGAAAATTTATAAAGTTGACAATTAAAATAAATTTAAAGAATTAAATCTATGGGTTTAATTATTAAATGAGTTTAATTATTAATTGGGATCAATTTATAAATAAAAATTTACCTAGCCTAATCCTAATTCACCCAAGGTGAAAAAACCAATACCTAATTATCTTCACTTAACTCCACTATGGGTTATTAAATTTGTTTTACCTAATTAACTCCACTATTTAGTGGAAATAATACCTAATTAACTCCACTTGTACGCATTAATTAATGAATTTGGTTTTGTATATAAGGTGAGTTTTGTAGAGAAAATATACAACTTACAAAACTAGCTAATTAACATTAATGAATATGGTTTTTGCAGAGAATATGCACTATAGGTGTATGTATGTATATGCATTAAAACTTGGCTTAATGAATTGGGTTTTGCAGAGAATATGCACTATATACAAAACTAGCTAATTAATATTAATTGATATACATGACAATTAATTTTGAAGAGTAAAATTAAATTAAGCTCTTGAGTTATTTTTTTTCATCAATTTGATCAGCTAGCACCGATCCTGAATCAAGAGGGGTTCGTCCACCTGATTTTGGAGGGCTTCCATTTTGAGAGCCTCGCCTTCATCAACTCCTTTCAAAAACACTTAACGTGAGTTTTATATCCTTTAACATCATGTTTTTAATATTTCATTATATAGTATTCTGAAAAGGATCCTCGTGGATTTGGAGAAATTCAATCGATTTCCGCTTTTGTGATTGAATTTTTTTTAAATCCCTTCACCAACTTTTCTTAGATGTTGCATACACTAAAAAATAAACTAAACTACTAATATAAAAGTACAAGGGCACATAATTTAAAAAATTATTAATTAATGTACCAAATGTTTTTTTTGGATAGAAAATAGGGATGCTTTGACGGCTAAGTAGCTACAAGCCGGGAGAAAGAGACTTCGGCAATATCATCAACAATGACAGGCCCAATACCATGGGGGGGGGGGGGGGTTGGTGGAAGATATGTCGACCCAACGAAAGATATGCCGCAAAACTAACCATTTGATCCGCAACCCTATTACCTTGTCGATATATAGGCTTCACAATAATTGTCCAGTCTCGAGTAATCAACTCCCTAATGTAAATCAACAAACCATAACAGTCATTGACATTAATTTCTCTACCGTTGATAGCCTTGAAAGCAACATGACTATATGTCTCCATAATTATCTTTCTAAACCCTTGTTCCCATGCTAAGTATAATCCTTCCCATATACCTCAAAGCTCCGCCTTAGCAACTGAACAAGATCCAATATTTCTACAAAAACCTAAAATCCACTTTCCATGTTCATCTCGTATAGCACCACCCGAAGATGCCTTGAGTTGCATCCCGCGAACCGATCCATCTGAGTTAATACAAATCCAATCTTTAGGCGGGGTCCTCCAACCTATCAACTGCCAACTTCTATTTCTCGCCATGTAGTCCCCATGCAACTTCAAACTACTTTCAACAGAGTTTGAAATTCCTACAATATTAGCAACTAAAGCACACCCATCTTGTGAATTATCACCAAACACCAATTCATTTCTATTTTTCCACAAAAACCAACACCCAATTCCAAAGACTAAACCCCATTCTTTATACCCATAGATTTCCCCCGCCCAAAAATTAATGCCCATCCAATAATAAAAATTCCCATGCATAAATAAATTAAAACTAGTTCTTGTAACCAACCTGTGCCAAACATCAACAGCAAAAGAACACCCTCTCAACACATGATCAATTGTCCCCCTCGCTTGATAATACCTTAGGCATGCATCTAACTCAGTCAACCCTCTTTGTTTGCGCTGTACATTAGTTAGTATCCTACCCTTAAACACAGTCCAAAAGAATGCTTTGATTCAATCCGGACCTTTCCATCCACAAATCCCTTTCCAAATAGAACACGAAGAACCTCCACCATCATTGCTAAAATGGCATAAGCATCCTTGATTGAAAATTTACCACTAGCAGAACCATTCAAGAAGCACGCATCTCTTATATCACCATGTTTTTTAATATGAATCGCCGCTATCTGCATAAGACATGAATTCGGTAATTTCACCTCAAGATCATTCCATCTCCAAGAGCCGTCTTCATTTATTAAATCAGCAACCTTTAGCTCAAATTCCTCATAAAAAATGGGACAAGTTGCCAGACATTTAAGGGGACCAAGATCTCCTACCCAATGGTAAGCTCAAAACCACACTATGTTCCCATTATTGACTGCCCATTTAAGCCATATGAGAATATCATTCTTCAAATATACTACAACTCTCCACAACTTAGAAACTTGCTGACCATTCCTAATTTTTACCTGAGTAAAATCAGGGCAATCATATTTGCTCAGCAAAACCGACACCCAAAAAGAATTTTTTATCGCAATCAAATTATAGCCAACCTTCATCAAAATGACTGAGTTCATTACCCCAAGCCTTCGAATACCCAACCCCCCATCATACAGAGGTTTACAAAGTTCTTCCCAATTTACAAGATGGATGCGTCTATCCTTCTTCGTCGATCCCCATAAAAACATACGAATTAAAGCCTCAATTTTATGTCAAATAAAGTCAAGAACTTTAGTTGTTTGCATGGTGTAACAAGGGTTGGAAGAGATAACCGACTTAATTAACGTTAATCTGCTCGCAAAGGAGAGTGAACTAGCATTAATTCTAGATAACTGATCCCGAATTTTATCTAACATAGGCTGAAATGTCGAATTACTTCCTCTTTCACCAGTAATCCATACACTAAGGTAACGTCCCAACGAGTTCGCAATTTTAAAATCTAATCGTTCCGCCAAATCCATTGCCTTGTGTCTCGGTACATTTTTGGAAAAGATGACACTAGACTTGCTAGTACTAATTTTGGCACCCGAGCACTTACAGAAGGAGTCCAACACTTCCTTCACCACTCTAACTTGATCATTATCAGCCTTAGAAAATAATAGTAAATTGTCTGTGAAAAATAGATGGGAAATACCTACAGGTCCTCGACGAAGTGAAATTGGTTTCCAGCTTCCATTGTGAATTGCTCGATTTATTCTATGAGCAAGTTTCTCCATATATAAAATGAACAAATACGGGAAGAGAGAGTCCCCTTGAAGAATTCCACGGTTTGGCTTAAAAGGTTCCAATAACGAACCGTTCTAAAGTAATTGCATCGACGAAGCCGAGACACAACCCATAATTAATCTAATAAGATTATCCGGCAACCCCACATCTACGTGTGTTCCTCTCAGAAAGTCCCATTGAATACGGTCATATGCTTTTTCAAGGTCTACCTTCATAGCTATCCAAGCCGACTTGCCTTTACGGATATGCATAGAATGCATAACTTCTTAAGAAATAAGTATGTTATCTGTGATGTGTCTTCTAGTTTCAAAACTGGCTTGATTCGGGAGGATAATCTTAGCCATAGATACACGGAGTTAAATTATAATCTCTAAATTAGAACTACACAATAATGAAACAATGAAGTTGATAATTTCATTTTCACCAATACTGATACTAAATTACAAAGTTTGGTGACAGAATTTCAATCAAAGTAATTCAGTAACTTCAATTTCATCGGAATGTAGACTGTATGCATATATTCACAATTTCAAACACAATAACAAAAATTCCAATATTCTGTACCCCCATTTCCCAAATTCAATTTGACAATTTTATAATTTCAAACATTTAACACAGCCCTCCCTATTCCTTTCAGTAACACTAACCTTAAAGTAGCAATTTGATTTTCATACCATAATAACCCTTATTTGATAATTTACAATATGAAAGAAAACTAACCTTGAAGTAGAAACTCCAGAGAAGGCGTGATGAGAAGCATAAGGCTAAACTATATTTTGCAAATCAATCTCTTACCAATAATAGATACTCTACAATCTGTTCAATGACATAAAAAATTGGATCAAGTAAAACTTATTAGAAGACATTATGTTTAAAAAATTATGGAAACTAAAGAATCTCCTTCTAATTGTGATGATAAATGTGGTTAATAGTATAGAAAGATCAGTTAGAACATGAACAATCATTATGTCATTTTATCGAACATATCATATGCAAGAAGAGCCAAAAGGTTTGTTTGTTTTCTTGACAACAACATCCACTTTCTTGTCATAAGCTAGCATTAGATCATACATTTTCTCCATTGTGCTATCCATGTTGTGTTGTACATAAGTGGCTGACTCAAGCTTATCCAAAATTTGCTTAAAGATTTTTCTAGTGCTTTTTCACGGTAGCTTGCTCCTCTCCAACTTTGTGAAACTGAGTCGCTTGATCCGCCAACACGCAATGAATGTTACTGATTTACATTGTTACATTGTCCACACTACTCTTACTCTTCCTACCACAACGTTGGTGATGACATTTGAAGTTGGAATAGCGGAGATTGTTGCGTTAGTTGAGCTGCAGAATCAATAAGTCCATTGAGGATAGTTGTCATCTTATCAACAAGACTCTTTGCGGTCTTCTTAGCAAGATCATTTTTTTATTGTAAATGAGCTCCATCGAATGCGCTCAAACTCTTCATAGTTGATAGAATCTGCGAGAATACTTATGTGCTCTTGGAAATCTAGCATTAGAGCCTTCTTCTTCGCAGTCACCGTTAATTCTTCAACAAGTAGCACTTGACTTATTACTGCATCTAACTCAATGTTGCACTTGAAAAGTAACACACCTAGCAAGTATACTAGTGTCAAATTGTAAAGCGGCAAGAAAGGGTATCGTATCCCATAGGAAGGTCTTTAAGTCAGTTTGTGGTTTTCCTAATAAAAGGGTCAAAGGAAGTGTAACTGAGCATTCTTGAAATTGGGGGTTTTACTTAACAATTTAAAACAAGCTACAATATTTAAAATAGAATTGGAAATTGATTTAAGTTAAATTAATGAAGGGCTCTAGTTCAGTCTACCCACATGACAATCTAAGGTAATCTTCCCTAACTTCACAACAAACCCTAGCTTAATGATCCTGTTCCGAGGTCTCTTAACATTATTTCCCTACGCCGCTTATTAAGCTAATTTAGTTTCTTACTTAGCTGAAACATATTTCACATTTCAATCCTTCATATGACCAACAAAGCAGCATTAAGTCTAGTTAAGCATCAATCAAATGGAACACAAGACATATAAACATTTATCTCTCAATCTAATGTTAAATATATGTGTGAAGGTCTTCTATAATGAGTGGATCATCTTCCGGTCCTTACCATGCATGAAAGAGATCAAATTTCATTTAGATAATTAGGCATTCATCCACACAAACACTCAAACCAAGTAAGGAATTGATACTTTACAATGAAGGGAAGATCTTCTTCGACTGCCTTTTATAGGGTAAACTGAACTAGATGGAAGACTACTCACCCATCTCCATTAATACTTCAACCAACTCCATAAGTGAAGAGAACTTAAAAGAGTAATAAAAATTGGCAGAAAAAATAGAGAGAAAATGAAAGTTGAAACGTAATAGATAGATCCAAATTGACGGAAAAATAAAAGAGCTTAAGGGATATACCCATAGCTTTTCTCTCCAAAGGGCACATGTCTCAATAAAGGTCCCAAAAGCCAAGGCAATTTCCAGCCACATGTTCACAAAAATATCTTGATTAATTTTACTTACATGATTAAAATAATGCCCACTTGCTAATCAAATGGGCAACTAGGAATAAAGCAACCAAACTAAATTACTTTCCAAAAGCAAACTAAATCTCCTCCCAACCACGGTCGTTTCTCTCTCCGGGTGACATTAGCAGCGGTCTTCTCCTCCTAGCGCAACCCGTCTTTTCCATCTTTTTTCCTTTTTTATGTATCGCCTTGGAGACCTCCTTCTCTAATAGAAAACCTGAAATAGATGAAGGTCTTCATAAAATCAGCTCATTTACAATTAATTTCAACCCGCTAATTATTAGCTTTTAATGACATATTTACTACCTATCACTCAACATTTGACTTGAGAGAAGGATGTTTAGCCCTTTCAACCTCTCTAATCTTGGCCAAGATAGATGAATCATCAATTTCTTCTTGGACAAGATGGCTGCTGGTATGGGTTTCTTCCCATCTATAAGATTTACATAAGCACCACTTACATCTACTATTGTTTCATCTTGAGCATAGTTGTCAATTTGATAAACTTACTCAATAAGAGGGATTGATGGGGGTAGATGTTTGGTTTGAAGAAGTTGTTGGTATAGATTTGGTAGATGGTGGAATAGGGGATTGGGCTAATTTTTCTTCGGGTAAGGAAGATGGAGAAAGAATTGGTTCATTAAAAAGAGGTGGTATAGTATATTTTGGGATATGTCATGTAATGAGTAATCTAAGGTGACGTGACCTCGAGCAGATTATATATCGATTAGACATTGTAGATAAATATTGGGGTATGTCATGTTAATGCATTCTCTTCATAGTAAATAGATTCCACAAGAATACTTGTGTTCTCTTCAAAATCGAGCATTAGAGCCTTCTTCTCCGCAAACACCATTAATTCTTCAACAAGTACAATTTGGATTACTATTTCATCTAACTCAATGTTTGAACTAAGAGAAGGGTGTTTAGCCCTTTCAATCTCTCATATCATAGCCAAGATAGATGAATCATTAGTTTCTTCTTGGACATGATGGTTGCTGGTAAGGGTTTCTTCCCTAGTTATAAGATTTACCTCTACACCACTTACATCTGCTATTGTTTCCTCTTGAGCATAGTTCTCTATTTGATGAACTTTCTCAATTAGAGGGATTGATGGGGTAGAGGTTTGGTTTGAAGAAAGGGTTGGTATAGATTTGGCAGATGGTGGAATTAAGGATTGTGCTAATTTTTCTTTTGTAAGGAAGATGGAGAAAGAATTATTTCATTAGAAAGAGGTCGTATAGACTATTGTTGAGTTGAGGGAATGGAAGTAAATTTAAATTGGGGTAATGAAGAAGGCTTGGTCTTTTCCAGGAAAGAAATGGGAATAGAAGTAGGAATAAAAGGTGTTTGTATACGTGAAGGAGTGGGGGAAGGAGATTAATGTACTTGTGGGTTGATAGTTTTATCTAAGGATGGATCTATCTAGATTAATCCACCTTGGTGAGTAGAATTTTGGGTTTGGGTTTGAGGATTTCAGTTAGTAGTAGAGATGTTATTTGTGAGCATGGAATTTTACAACACTGAAAGTCGATAATGAAATATTGTCATTTTGTATTTTGTTTAGCCAAATATATTAGGTTTAAAGTTAATTACTCCAATTTACCTTTGAAACCTACCAAACATCGAGCTGAAAACCTCAAAACTAGTAAAAACCCAAAGCTATGAGTGAAAGGGCTAGCAAAGCTATCGAGATCAATTGATCTCGATACCGCCTTCATGATCCCGGTACTGGGATCAATTTTTGGCTACCCGGATTACTATTGAACCCAAGTGAATAATACTTCACAGTACTTAAAATGTTTTGGAAATAACAAACTGAGTAGGATAGTGAAATTAATTTTTTACTAAGTATATTGTTAATTAATGAAGTTTACTTGAGTTTCTTCAAGGGAAAACAACTCAGTTTACTGAGTAATTAATTAAGTTACGGCTTAGAGTAAGAAATGCTGAGTTGAGATGAGTATTACATAGTTTATATGATATTTGCTCAGCCATTCTGAGTTAGCCTTTTCTTATAAAAGTAGTGTATCTTTGACACTTAGGGAAATATTTGACACTTGTGCTACTAACGGTTCTTATGAGAAATAGAATATTTCTTTAATGCTTTTAAGGAGAAATAACGCTGAAATTAAAGAAGATATTCCAATGGTCCTTACAGACAAAACGTGTCAGTATGGAATGTTGGAAATTCCTCACTAAAGTCTAAGAAAAAGGAATTCTCTGACATGCGATGTTTCTCAGTGTCTTTGCACACCTTTGCAAACATCAGCAAGTCAATGAATGGCAAAATTCCACATTATATCTCACGCGCTTCTCTATCAGAATGGATTGCTTGAAGATAAACAAGTGTTTGACGCTTTGGATTAACAGATTAATCTCGCACTTCAATGTTCTAAATCTCTATCTCTAAACGTCATGGAATTTGTCTCCAATGGGAAAATTCGAAAGATTTGAAGAGAAGAGATATTGAAGAGCTGTCTGGATGAGAAGTTTGCAATGGCTAATTCCAAGACCTTCAACTATAAATAGAAGACTAGAGTAATTGTTCAAACTCGATGAATCACCTTGAATTTCTTTAAGAGCTGAAACTCTGTTCAATTACTCACAGGTTAAAGAAATTCAAAATTAAGTAATTACTAACATTATTCTTTTAAATATGTTTATTATAGAGAGAGAATAGCATTTAAGATTTTACATTGTAAAGTATTCTACATTTCTATAAGTTGAAATCCTTTGTTGACAATTTCTTTAAGAAATCCGAGTGACCGTTTGGGAAGGGTACCTAAACTATGGATGGAGTGGTAGTTAGGAAGAAGGGTACTTTCTGTAATTGCATCTATCCGCTGTAAAGGCTTCTCCGCCTGAGGAATGAAATCACTAGTGGATTAAAGCTCGGAAAATAATTCGGGGACTAAAGTTAGGCTAGGGGCTGAACTAGGATAAAATCTCATGTGTTGAAGTTTTAACTTTACTTGTTTGCCTTTATCGCGTGCATCTCATTCATAATTCTATCTTTGCTAGTCATTTTGCTTGAAAAACCAATTCGTGCTGAGTAATGTACTCAACAATGATTGTAGATAAACTGTTCTAGCAAAGCTGAGCCATTTATAGTTTTTAGACCTAGCTCAACACGTTATACTCACCACACATCTAAAAACTGAAGTGAGTAAATATTTTTGTAAAATCCAAAAAGTAACTAAGAACTGCATTCACTTCCTTTCTACTTTTTAACTAATTCATTTAGGACTAGCAAGTGGTATCAGAGTAGTGCTCAGCTTATAGACTAATTATCTTTGGGTCAAAGATCCATAAATGCTTACAATAGTTTCAATTCCGGCTCAGGCCAGATGGTACTCCTTAAAGATGGTATGTTTGTAACAAGGCATCCGTTGTTCGACCATAATCATAACACGTTTTGGAAAAGTCATATGAAAAACTTTATTCAATCTCAAAGCATGCAAGCATTGCTCACTATTGAGCTTGGCATGTGAATTCCTACCGTGGTTAGGAATGGGCAACGTGTTCTAGTTGATCTAGAAGATTATGACGATGGTGACTTAAGGCATCTCAAAGAGAATGCCACAGCCATTAATTACTTACATTACGCACTAGATCACAGAGTTCAATATGGTCTCAGCCTGTGAGATAGCACATGAAATCTAGAAGAAGCTGGAGATTACCTAAGAGGGGATGGAAAAGGTCAAGGAGTTTAAGATCAATCTCATGTTGAAAGAGTATGAGATATTCTAGATGGGCGTCATCGAGGGTATTGAGGCCATGAATACCAGGTTCATTAACATTGTTAATGAACTGAAGAAATTGTGCAAGGAGTTCACCGAGGAGGAGTTGGTGAAGAAGATTCTCTGCACTCTTACCTTAGAGTGGGATGCCAAGAAGATGTGATCAAGGAGGCTCATGATCATAAGAACTACAGCTATGATGAGCTAATATGCACCTTGTTGACTTAGGAGATGAGCCTGAGGAAACATACCGATAACTCCAAAATGAGTAGAGGTAAGGAAGGAGGGCAAAGCCATTGTCTTAAAAGTTGATTCCTCTGATGAATCCACTAGCTGCGATTCTGATGAGCAAATGGCCTTTCTGACAAGGCATTTCCAATGCATCATGAAGACGGATGAGAAGTTCAACAAGAAGAAGTTTCTGGCTAAAATCAAGTCAACTAAGCACTAGCGAGGAAATGAGGAAGGATAGAAGAAGGAACACAACAAAAACATCAAGTGCTTTGGCTATGGAGAAAAAGGCCATATCAAGTCAAGCTATCCAAAAACCAAGAAGGACAGATACAAGAAGAGGTTCACAAAGAAGAATGTGGCACTTGCTTTCACATGGAGTGATTCAGAAGAATCTTTATCATCTGATGAAGAAGTAACTGATTCCGCCAACCTTTGCTTAATGGTGATCAAGAGTGATAAAGGCAAAGGCTCAGCATTGACTTCAAATAAAAGTCAAACTGCTACTGACACTATAGCTGAACATATCAAAGGAAAATTTCCTCAAGTTGAGGTACAGTCCTAGGTACTATTTTATAATATGAAACTGACTAATAAGTCAGGAAAGAATATCAAAGAGCTAGTGAGGAGAAGTGAAGATATAGAAGACACTATTTCTTTCTTATCTCTTGATATCCACTTTCTTCAAGAAAAAGCTAAGTATCATGAATGTAATGCCAGTAAGCTCACTAATCGATTAGATGAGTTGAATACTAAGATAATAGCTTTGAAGATGGAACGGGTTCCTCCTCCAGCCAACAGTTAAACTTCAAGTAACCAAACATGCAATTGTAAGAGGAAGAATCCCTCAAAAAAGAAGAAAGCAAGCCATCCCAAAGCAAAAATGATGTGTGGTTTTTGTGGAAAAGATGGACATGCTACAGTTCTCTATCGACATAAAACTAGTTATTACAATAAGTACGAATGGAGTAATTTAAGCACTGCTAACAAAGGAGGACCCAGCTCAAGAGCATGGGTACCTAAGAAAACGTAATTGTTTTGCAGGTGAGCTTTAGATCCGCTAATGAATTTAGAATGTGGTATTTGGATGGTGAATGCTCAAGGCATATTACGAGAGATGAAAGTCAATTCATCTCATTAAAGCACAAATGAAATGAAAGTGCCAGCTTCGGAGATAACAAAAAAGGGAAGATTGAGGGATGGGGCACCGCTGGTATCTCTCCTTCAATCGAAGAAGTTTCTATGGTCAAAGGACTCAAGTTCAACTTGCTTAGTGTAGCCCAACTTTGTGAAAAAGGTAGAAAGGTTACATTCGAGTCAACAGGTTACTCAGTTATTGATTGTAAGACTGACTCAACTATACTCTTTGCTCCTAGAATCAATAATGTGTATATGATTGATTTATCCCCTGGTTACACTAATGTGTGTCTTGTATCTAAGGAGGATAATTTATGGCTTTGGTATAGAAGGTTGGGTCACATAAATATGAACATTCTATCCAAACTGGTAAAAAAGCAATTAGTTATGGGTTTACCCAGTATCAACTTTGAAAAGGATAAATTGAGATCAGCTTACTAACTAGGTAAGCAGGTTAAGAAATCATATTGGTCAATTAATTACGTAGTAACTAAGTGACCGTTGGAGCTCCTCCACCTAGTTCTTTTCAGCCCAATTCAGCCTATGAGCTTGGGAGGTAAGAGATTTTCATTGGTGGTTGTGTATAACTTCACGAGATTCACTTTGGTAGTCTTGCTCAGTAGCAAAGATGAGACATATGAATCTTTTGTCAAGCTCAGTAATCAGATAATGAATGAAATAGGATCCAAAATCTGTAGAATCTGAAGTGATCATGAACGTGAATTCAAGAACTTTCATTTTGAAGAATTGTGTTCAATACATGGTAATGACCACAACTTCTTTTCTCCTTATACTCCTCGGTAACATGGGGTTGTAGAAAGAAAGAATAGAACCATAGTTGAAATGGCTCGATCCATGTGTAGTGATAATAATCTACCAAAGTACTTTTGGGGAGAAGCTGTTAACATAGCTTGTTATATCTTGAATCGGGTGTTAATTCGCCTAATTCTGGAGAAAACACCTTGTGAGCTTTGGTGAGGGCGCAAGCCTAAGATTGGTCATCTCAGATCATTTGTCTATAGGTGCTTTATTCTTAACACCAAGGAGCAGTTAAGTAAGTTTGATCCTACGTTAGATGAAGGTATCTTTTTGGGAAACTCAACTAATAGTAGGGCATAGAGAATATATGTCAAGGGAACTGGCCTATTAAAGGAGTCTATGCATGTGGATTCTAATGAAACTAACTATGCAGATAGACGTTCATCTGATGAAGATGAAGGAGTAGCCCAAAAAGCAAATCCACTTAGTATGCCACTCTCTGTGCTGCCCAACCCAACATAAGAACCTGAAGCTGAGGAAGTTAAAGAAGACAATGATCTTTCAATTAACTTCAACGAAGGTGAAGATCAACTTCCACCTCAATAATCTATTGTAGTTCCTCCTACTTTTGATCCGAGTCTAGTAAGGGAGATTAGAACTCCTCGCAACCTTCTACTCGATAGTATAGTTGGTGATGTTCATAATCCTATAATGACGTGAGGTTAGCTCACTAGGATGATGAGCCATCCAGTTTTCATCTCATTGATTGAAACCAAGAAGTTCAAAGATGCAAAAGGAGATGACTACTAGATGATCACAATGCAAGAGGAGTTGGATCAATTCAAGCGCAATGATGTTTGGGATCTAGATCCTAAGTATAAAGGAAAATAAATTATCAGCACCAAATGGGTTTTCAATAACAAGCTAGATGAAAATGGCGTTATTATTAGGAACATGGCCAGGTTTGTTGCTCAAGACTACAATCAGCAAGAAGGAATCGATTATAATGAGACTTATGCTCTAGTAGCGCGGCTTGAAGCTATGCGAATCTTGTGTGCTTTCGTATCCCATATGAACTTCAAATTGTTTCAAATTGATGTTAAAAGCACATTCTTGAATGGATTCATTCAAGAGGAAGTGTATGTTCGCTAGCCACCAAGCTTTGAAGATCCGAAGAATCCTGAGCATGTCTTCAAATTGAAGAAAGCTCTCTACGGATTGAAGCAAAGTCAAAGAGCTTGGTATGAGAGGCTGACTAATTTTCTTATTAGCAAAGGCTATGAAAGAGTGAAAGCAGATACAACTCTATTTATCAAGCGAAGGAAAGAAGATGTGTTGCTAGTCCAAATATATATGGATGATATCAAATTTGGAGCAACTGATGAGAATCTATGTAAGGAATTTAGTAAGAAGATGAAGAGCGAGTTTGAAATGTCAATTATGGGAGAACTCAACTTTTTCTTTGATCTTCAAATCAAGCAGACTGAAGATGGAATCTTCATAAGTCAAGTAAAGTATGCCAAAGAAATCTTGAAGAAGTTTGGCATAGAGCATTCAAAGCCAATGTCCACTCCCATGGCCACTAATATTATCTTAAGTAAAGATGAAGCAGGAAAACATGTAGATAGAAAATTCTACAGAGGAATCATAGGCTCTCTTCTTTATCTTACAACTAGTAGGCCTGACATTCAGTATGTTGTGTGCTACTATGCTCATTTTCAAGTTGACCCCAGAAAATCACATCTAGCAACTGTGAAGAGGATTCTCTACTATTACCAAGATCCTATTGAAGCAGTTTTATTGTATCCCAATAGCATAAATTTCACTCCCAGAGGATTCACAAATGCTGATTATGGCAGAGACAAGCTCGATAGGAAAATCACCAAAAGAGGATGTAATTTTCTTAGTGATTACTTAGTCTCATGGTACAGCAAGAAGCAAACTTCTATTGCATTGAGTATAGCTGAAGCTGTGTACATGGTAGAAGGAAGTTGTGTAGCACAACTGCTATGGATCAAGCAGTAACTGGAAGATTATGGTATAAAGTCTAAGTGTCTCGAAGTTATGTGTGATAATAAGAGCACAATTAACTTGTCTAAGAATACAGTTAAACATGGTAAGATGAAGCATTTCAACATTAGACATCACTTCATAAGGGATCAGGTGCTAAGGGGAGATGTCAAATTGGAGTATGTTCTTTCATAGGAACAACGAGCAGACATTTTCACCAAACCATTGCTAAAAGAGCGATTCAATTTTCTAAGGCAGCTTATTAGTATGGTGAACCCCATGTGAAAAAGAATCAAGAAATTTGGCTAAGTGTTGAAGATCAAGCCCAAACTCAATTTAAAGGAGATAACACATGTCTAACACTGTTTATATTTTAAAGTAAAGGTGTGAGATTAAGTTTTGTAGTTAAAATAAAAAGCTAACAATTTCAAAAGACATGCTTTTGAATTTGAATCATTTTCTATAAAACTCACCATTTTACTAAGGCGGTTGTTTAAGTGTTCATCTTAGCGTTAATTCTAATCGTGAGCTAAGGAAGCACCATGTATCTCTAAGAGTTACGAAGGTCTATAAAAGCAGGAAGGAGATGAAGAGAGAGGTTACATGCAATTTCTAAATCCTAATAGTTTCTATCCTAAAGAACCCTAATCTTTCTCCTTCTCAAAACCCTTTTCCCTTTTTCTCTCAAATGGTGATAACTAAAAGAACCCTAGCTCTCAAGAGCGAATCAAGGAAGAAGATGTTCATTCACATTGATTGTTCATGGCAGAGAATCACTTTTCCTACTGAAACTGTATTTACTAATGTAGAATGGACTAAAGACCTGTAGTTTAGACCAACCTTCAAAGTTAACTATGAGAGCTTGATGCTCAATAGGTTCATGCATAAAGTCATCAAGTAGCAAAATCTCAGCCAATTCTTACTACTTGAAGGCCCTATAATCAAGAGCCTCATCAAGGGCTTCTACACCACCCTCTACACTATTAAGGGATTTAAGGATGTATTTCTGGTGGAGTTCAACAATGTCTCTTACCTCATTTGCGCCAATTTGGTGTCCAGCTTGCTGAATATGCCATTCAAGGGTACAATGCTAAGGAAGACTGGAGATGAAGAAAAAGTGGTTGTGCTAGTAGATTGAGAGCAATCCATTATCTATGGAGCTGGTGAAATCGCACCATCTGGGATGAGCTGGCAGGCAAGAGTTTTCCATGAGCTTCTTGTCAAATTCCTCCTACCCAAAAATGGGTCTTTGAGCAACTGCACCTACTTTGAGAGGTGTGTGTTTTACCACATGGTAGAGGGAAAGAAACTCATTTTACCAATGTTGCTATGCATTACTTGACCAAGGTTACTACCGTCTACCATATGGGGTACCTCATCACCACTCTAATGAAGGCGGTGCGGTTGCACATTGCCCCATTTTTGGATGGAGTGGGGGAGACAGTGGTCCAAGTGAAGAAGGTGCCTAATATGCCTCACTTCTTAAAGGCTGCAGTATAAGCAAGTTCACACTCGCTATACTAAGGCTAAGGACCTAAAGCTGAAGAAGGTGAGGGTGAAACTAACTATGTTCCCTCAGGGTGTGCTGAAGGAGGATGAGGATAACTTTGTGGTAGACTTTGAGGGTTTTAGCTGGGAGACTAATGAAGATGTCCCTCTATCTGCTCACCTAGAGCAACTTCCAACATCTACTTCAATAGCCTCCTCTCCCAAGGTAAAAGCTAGCTCACAGAAGGTTAGATCCAGCTCAACAAAAGAAAGGGTAAGAGTTACGCTTGACCAGCCACAAGTCAAGTAGAGAAAGGCCCTCAAACTAAAAACTCATGCTCAAATGGATACTAAGGTAAGAAAACAGACTACAGAAGAAGAGGAAGGCATGGATAAGGAGGAGACTTGATCGATAGGAAGCACAAGCTAGAGGCAACTAAAGTAACTGAGGAGTAGGGATCCTCAAAGAAAGGGCAAAGAAGACCCTGAAAAATCAAATGCTGAAGGAGTAACCCCTATGGAGGAAATCCTTTCCAAAGCAAGGGGAACTCAGCATAAGTTCTTGGCCACCACTCACACTACCAAGAAAAATATTCAAATGGTGAGCAGCAATGAAGACGATGTTGGTAAAGCTGATAAACCCTTGAACCGGGAAGAATCTGCTCTTCCTAAGGCCAACATTCCTCAGCTAACTTCCACTCAGCCTGAGTAATCCTCTACTCAAGCTGAGTTACCTAAGGCTAACCCATCCTTAAGTTAATCAGTCAGCCCTTAGGTACCTCAAAATCCTACCCCAATTTCTTCTATAAATCCTACCAGCCCTACTACGGTATATTTTGAAATTCTTTCTACATTTGTACATTCCTCTCCTCAACCAAAAGAACCTGTAAATTCTCAACCTAATACTTCTAATACAGTAAATTCACCCATAAATATCCCTTCCTCTCCATCTCATACTCAAGATTCTTTTTCCCCACATTCTTCTCCTCTTCCTTCAAATACTAAAACCACAATAATCCCTTCTACTGTAAACCCAAATCTATTTCCAATTCTTCAATTGTATAAACTTCTGAACCTACCACTTCTTAAAACCCATCCTCTACCCCTCTAACCCCTCTAGTCAGAGAAGTTCCTAGCTGTGAGAACTCCTTTGAGCATCGAAAAGTAAGCAATGATGGTACTAAGGGTAATTTTAAAGCTAGTGAAGTACCAGTACTTAGCCGTAAGCCAATCCTATCAGACTTGGCTGATAAATCCATATTGGCTCATATTAGGAAGCTAGCAAGGAAGAAATTCCCCTCTAAAAACTGACGCAGAGTTGGATGGAGTAGTTAGCCACGTGTTGTTGTCTCAAGAATTAACAGACTTGTCCACAAAAACTAAGGCAAAACTTCCAGAGTTGAAGGAACACTCAAGTATTCCTTCTGAATCCATCTACTTTAAAGAGTGTGAGCAGATTAAGGGAGCTTGTTTGAGATTCGCAATGGAGGAAAGTGCCAAAAGTTTAGTGGACAAGATGGCTATGATCCTAACTAGGCTGTCTGATTATGGAGCTCAGCTCGGCGCAACTATCTCCTCTATCCCTACATCTACTATCCTTGCTAACATAGTGGGAGGAAAGATGAAAGGAAGTATTGACACTACTGTTGAGCAACTGAGTAGCTTGAACACTACATTGGTGACTCAAGCTATACAGTTTTATCAGTTTAGCGAGGAGCAAGCCAAAATAAAGAGGAGCACGTACAGAATGATTGAGGCTATCCATAAAGAGGTGGAGTTAACTAAGGATATTGTACACAACATGGCTAAGGTGCAGGAGTCCATGTCCAAGCTACTGGTGAACCAAGATAAGAAATTAGATCACATGTTGAAGGTGGTGGAAGATATTGGGAAGAAAGATGAGAAACCAGCGCTTGACCTTGATAGGCTAGTTGAGAAGATGGTGTCTGCCTACAAGCTTATCAATGAACACATTGATGAAAAAGTATCTAAAGCATAGATGACTCTCCTTGATGCTATGGAAAGCTATTCCCTGAGCCAACTGAGTCTCTTGACCCAGATACTAGTCTCTCTGTGCACAAAAAGGTGAACTTGATGAAGGATAAAGTCAATGACATGCAGTGTTTAATCAATCAGATAGTCATAGCTGGGATATATGACTCGCGAGATATCGAGTTCATGGCTAGACCTATGCACCCAATATGCCGAAGGATCATTAACATGGAAGCAAAGTTGAAGATTACTCTCTCTACCTTAGATTTCAGAGCTCTATTATAGTGCTTTCAACAGTTTGCATGCCAAGGCATTGATCAAATAGCTCATATCTGTAGATTCCATAATCTTCTCCTTAATGAACTGAATGATTAAGATTTTCTAACCAATAAGGGTAAAGAGATGCTGGAGCAAGAAATTTTCCCGCAAAACATTAGAAAGTAAGAAAACTTTCAGTCTGCTTTGGACTCCTTTAATGTCTGCCTCAAGCAAATTATGAAGGGACAGATATCAAGGGGGAAGAAGGTAGCTAAAGATGCCCTTAGGATTGCAAATTTGAATAAGGGATCTCTTCCTAAGCATCCACAGTATCCGCCTCATACTCTGCATCAATAACCTTAACAACATCAGCAAAAGCCAACCTGTGATTAAGAAAAAAATTCCTAGATAAATTTCAAGTTCTCGCAAATAAGCCAATGTATCCAATGTATCTAGAATAGGCAACTCTTGTAATAGGAATAAAATTGTAATCTTAGCTCAGGACATACTTTATGCATTGACTAAGTATTTATCATTAATAAAAATTACAAGTTTTGTCATATTAAGTTAATAACTTCTTAACTTCTACTTTTTTGCGTGTATGCTATCTCTATTGTCTATTGAATATCTAATGCTGAATTAAATATGTTGAGACCAACTAAAAAGAAAATCTGAAGTAAGACAAAGTCCCAAATGAAGAAAATGTTAGACATGATGTATGCCCTAAAGGCAATTAGGGAGATATATTTTTATTAGCTACAATGCACAAATGGTTTTGGATTATTATTAATAATAATTAAGGCATCTTTGTTGCTTATCAGTGCTTTAATTAATTCCTATATCTCGCCAGTATCATATATGTATAGTAATAAATATGCATATGCGGATTGATGAGACAAAGGTCGTGACTACTTCATAGCATAAAAGTGTAAGGACATAGTGGGAGCTATGTGGTGTGAGAATTGGAGATACATGTTGCTATGAATAGTCTAAATATCCCTAGTCATAGTTTCATTGACACTGGACATTAATGGAACAGACAAACTAGCATGTGTAGGCTTACTCCTTTGATTTGATCCAAGCAACCGATCTCACGAGCTGAAGGTGGCACCTTGAGTTAACACATGAATGTATTCGGGTAATACATTGGAGACTGCTATAAGACAGACACTTGGAAATAACTATATCCATGTGTTGGTGTTATGTTTTATTGTAGTAGCAATACTATTAGTATCCTCGGACCTGAGATACTTGGTTACCTTGTATAAGAATTGTTATACTTTGGGTTATACTTATTCATACCCTGGTGATCAGGATGGTACAGGTGATTACGGGTATAGTGATGATCACATGTTGGTAAGCTAAGTAGTCAAGATGGGATCCATCACTCCTGATATAGTGATATAGTGGGAGATGTACCTTAGGGCCCCTTATTGAAGTGACACACTCACAAGCCTTTGATCAAAGTATAAGATTGATAGAACGGGTTTCTAGTCAATCTTGATATATAATGGCCAAGTGGTGTTCTTCGTGAACAAGTCTAATTCAGGGATAGCTATGGCTATTACAAGAGATGACACTTAATCCGATCTCAATACATTGGATGGTACTTAACCTAATAGAAGGAGTGTATTGTATTGGTCACTACTAAAGAACATAATCACGACACAAGCACATGACATTCCAAGTATCGGGGGATCAAACGCCTTTTCTAGATAGCCCATTTGATCTTCCAGAGCTTTCGAGTTCCATATCAGTCTAGAACACTAAGCCTAAAGGTTCCTGAATAGGAAGCCAAGTTTAAGTTAACCTCTAGTAGCTCAATGCTTTGGAATCCTATGAGGTCACACCTTTTGGGTCATTATCAGACTAAGTAAAGAACATATAGATTGGGTCTATATCGAGAATATCTATTTGTCGAATTCATTTGAAGAATTATTAATTATTTAAACCAAATTATTAACTAAACGAAATAAAGATAAAATAGGGAAAAATGCACAGAGCGGAGCAAGGGAATATTTTCCATTACAAGTGGACCCCAAACAAACATGGGATGTTTAGAGTGGGGCCTGTGCGGCTGCCTAGCAAGCTAAAAAGCTCATGGGCCACTAGCGTGCGAGGATAGCTTGAGCGCGCTACAGGCCCTAAAACAATGGCGAATGCAGTGCTTGTACGCAGCATGTGGGCTGAGCGCAAGCCCAACTTATGGCACAAGAAAAGCCCATTAGGGCTTGCCTGGTGGGAGGAAGTCGCGAGTTAACCCGTGGGTCCTAGTGACCCGCTCGGCCAACCCACATGTGGCATGGGAATATTCCCATCCTAGATAGTATTTTAGGGTGAGTCTAGCACTCCCCCTTTTCCCTGTATATAGGCCTCAAGTTCCTCTTTATTCCACACTTCAGCTCAGCCTTTCTCTTTGAGTTGAGATCCTTCACGAGTTTCTCTAAACAATGAAGAATTCTTTTGAAGGCTCTTTCTAATTAAAGTGGGCCTTCTCGATTTATATTTTTAGGTTGGTCTTCGAGTGGTGTAGCAGCTGTTGACTACTAACAGGTTCCACCTCAATGAGGTTTTGGTTGATGAAGATCCATGTGGATCAATCGTAGAGGCTATCCTATTTTGGAGGCTCATGATAACGAAGTTCTATCGAATTGCTCTAAGAGAACGCCGCATCTAAACCACACATCAACTAGTAATGTTTAAAACTTAGATGCTAGGTTTCTTTTATAAGCTTTATAAACCTAAAAACATTTATGGAACGTTTTAACTTAGATTTTATCAATCATGGCATGCTTAGGAGATCCTTTTGGTTAATTTTAAGTTTTGAAATTTCACCTTACAATGATTGCATGTTCAACTACTATTTTGATTAACCAGTAGTGGTATCAAAGCTTGCCTTAAGCTATGTATGATTGATTATAATATGTTAAAATTATATTTTCTATGAATTGATTAAAGTATGTTATGCATGACTTAGTTTTGAATTCCTATTGTAGAAAATAATGTGGTAACTAGATTAAGGTTTGCTCAAACTTAGTCTAGGTGACTATCATATAAATTAGCAATGTTTTATAACACGTGTAAATGCTTTGATTGAGGGTAACCCCGTACTTCACATAATTAAAGAATAAAATCTTTAAATCATAGTTGTCCATGGTACAAGAAATCAAAGTGCCCGTGGTTATTTTGGCAGTGATTGGACTTGGCTTGTCATTTACTTTAAGGGGGTGCCTCTCTTACATGGAATTCTCCATCAGTATAAGATTCAAGAGTACCCAAGGGACTTTTATGACTTAGTCGATTTCTAGTATGGGAAATTGATTCCGCATATGGTTTTATAAACATGGTTTAAGTTGTTAAATTAAAACTTATAGACATGGGTGCAATGACATAAACATGGACCTTGTTTGTTTTTCATGCTATGTGGAATCTTGGCATAATGGAATGATTATGATATACCAGTCTTGAGCATCTTCCCTTAGAGTTAATAATTTCAAATAACCCGCAATTATTATTTTCATAATCATATCCATCATATAAAACCTAGACTAGGGTGAGACCAGTAACACCAATAAAATCCCCACAACAATATTAAGGCGGTATATAGTCTTCTTGTCATAAGTTGTGATATGAACCTTATTAACAGATGTAAGCACATGTACAACATGCCTTCTCTTAACATGTGTTTGATTATGAGACTAGATGGGGTTAATGCCTTAACCAAAATGGGTTAGTTATCCATATTATTAGAGCCAATGCTAGATTGGAGACACATTTGAGGAGTCGTACAATTGGGTACGCACGTCTCAAGAAAGAGAACTCAAATGGATTAGCAATTGTATGAAATGCAAATGGATGGGTTCTAACCATGGTTATCTTGTTATGGATTGACCTGCTATATTGGGGGTCATGATGAGTGGCTATGGATGCTACCTACTAAGGAAAATTGGTTTAACAAAATTTCCCAAATTTAAATTGAAAGGGCTATTTGAATGTCAAGAAAATAATAGGAATCTTATGTTTAATTAAAGGCCTTATGTTAAATGCATGTATATATACTAATGTCTTAACAAATTCTATCTTATATCTAGGTTGAACACTGAATACAAACATAAGTCTCCATCCAATACATTATAATAAATTGATAGGGATCATTTTTTATGACTGGTTCAAAGCTCTTAGAAAGGATTTTAAAAGCCACATGGATTATGTTTTAGGTAATCCATAACCAGCCAATCCTAATGTTAAGGCTTCTATCCAAGAGAAAGAAGCATATCTTAAGCACAAGAAGGATGCTTTCATGGTGTCACTAGTGATTCTCGAAACCATGAGTTTGAAGCTTAAGAAGCACACTAGTACAGGAATGGCCTTTTGGATCGCTTCATTTGGATCAGTTTTTAGAAAATCGATCCAAATGGCTATCAGTTGCATCGGTTTTCACATAACCGATCCAAATACTTAGGTTATAAGAAGATTTTTTGTTATTTTTTTATAGATAATATAAATTAATAAGCATTTCCATTGGTTTTAAATTAAAACCGATGGAAATGTATACTGTAGCATTTCCATCAGTTTTACCTAAATCGATGGAAATGCCTAATAGATTAAAGGAAAAGCCCAAAACTCTTGGATGCAGGAATTGCAACGTAAAAATATTTGGGAGTAATTAATTAGGTAATTAAAAATAAAAAAACATAAATAAAACCCCGAAATGCAAAGTGTTGAGCCAACAAAAAAACCCTCTCCATCACTTCATCTCTCTCGCATGCCTAGAACTCCTCTTCATCTTTCTCGTCCAACCTAAAGCTTCGGCCGGAGAATATCAAGATTTCAACCATCGAAATAAGGCACTTTTCTTATATCTTTTGCACTTAGTGTTCAATTTCTAAACAACTCTCACTTACTCTAATCTTAAACACTAATCTTACATCCTTTGTAATTAATGTAAATCAACTGTGTATTGAGGTTATGAAGATTAATAGTGTTGGGATTTCAAGCGGGTTAGCTTTGCTTTGAGGTAAATCGGATTGTTTCGATTTTCTCTTTAGGAGTCTATGTGAATTGCTCCCTCATTCTTGTATGAATCCTATTCCTCTACATTTGTTTCATTTTTAAACTTCTTTTCTCATCCGTTTTATTGCTAAACTTGCCCATATTAATTTTGTTCTTTTGAATTATTACACATAAGAATTATTAGTGATGTTTTCTAACATGAGATGACTTATATATGTCATAATTTGAAATCAAATTGAGTACATGCCAAAACTAGTTTGATTTACGAAGTAATAATTGAATTATTGTTTAATTAGAATCTTAATTAGGTTGGTTAATTGCTTGTCAAAGAAAGCCATCTGAGGGATTCTATATCAGATCGGGAATATCAGGGATTCCTCCTCTTGTTTCTCTTTCACATACTAGAAGTATTCGTGCTAAGCACAAGGTTTGACACTGTTGCTCATTATTTGAATTAATTGATTTAGAGTCCAATTGCTTCCATTATTTATTAATTCTGTTTTTTGAGGGTCAAATACACAAATGTTTAGGGCCATAAAAGATTAATAATATATTAATTTGAGCCACAAATCTTGTTTCAGTGTTATTAAATTCATAATATTGACATTTTGGTTAGACTATTAAAGAACTAATGTTGATTTTCCACTCTTAATTTCTTATCTTATTGCAGAATAGTTTTATTTTTACATGATTGACTTGTATATCAATAGCAGTCTTATTTATTTGACATAGCTTTTCTAACATATATGAGCTAAGCTTTTAGGTATCTTACAAGACAATATGTGGAATTTATAATGAGATTATAATTTTAAAAAATTGTAGAGGTCAAAGTCTCTTGAGAAAGAATATAGTAACTTTGACATTCCAGTTCCAGTGTTAATAGAAATAGAATGGGTAGAAGAGAATAGGAGATGAAAAGAAAAGAGAGAGAGTTTAGAGAGAGATAGAGAAAGTAGAGACAAATGTGAGAAGTTTCTTGTATTTGATTAGATACTTAACTTGGTTTACAACTGCACACTTTATAATAACTAGTGTGACTAAACGATTTACTAGAATAATAGATTAGAGTAACTTCCTTGCTAGTTGCAACCTAATTTTTACACTCTTAAGAAAGCTAAGATACTAAAAGATACACACAATTACAGAGAATCAATTCTCATAACAACACGTAACTAAAGAGCATATGCTCATTTCTTTGGAGCATGTGTTGATTACTTCTTAAGCTATGATCATAACAATACCCTTCCCTTTAAACCATTCTTGTCCTTGAGAATGACATTGGATAGTTGATGAAATATTGTAGAGGAATACCTAGTGTTGAACTCAATCTTTAGTGTCTTGTCATTAAGAGTTCTTGGACCTGAAGTTTTCTTTCCCTCTATCAAATGGGAGCAAATTCTGACCACAATCAGCTCTTATGTCATAAAGAAAGGTAGTTTGAATTAAAACAGTTGACATCATTCTTTTGTCAAATGGAAACAAGTATTGACAATCATTCTATCCTGTTACAATGAGAAGAGTAGTAGAGGCATAGCACTTCATTCCCTCAAGCTCATTTTCAAACTCAATTATTTCATTAAAAATTACTTAATTAGACTGTATAACTTGGATCTGGATCTTCAATGTGTCAAAATCAGATGGTTTCTACGTACAAACCTTTGATTTGCCTCAAATTCTTGAAAGGTGATCTCGTTGTTTGACTGCCACACTTCCCACTTTGATTCAAATCCAGAATCAGATTGCACGATGGATGAAGAAGCATCGCCAAGAAGTTCTTTCTTCAGATTCTTTTCAGGATTTTCATTAAATAGTTGGAGTGCACCATTTTCTGTTGCTTGTTCAAAATCTAACTAAAGCTCTTTGAAATCCACTGAGTGTGACTCAAGATTTAGCATATTACCGTCAATTTTCTTTTCTGATATTTCATCAAATAGCTTGTATGTAACTAAGGAAGGATTAAAATTAACTTTGGATCTCATTTCCTACTTTAGGCATGAGATCTTGAAGCTGGTCTTTCATTTTAGTAGATTCTTCTCTATTTCGAATACCATCAGATTCCCAAGGTTCATCTTGAATCTTTAATTGACAACAATTATCATAGATGTTTTTACCATTGAGTGAATTCATTACTATCACAGCTTCTATCAGAGACTGATAGTATATCAATGCTTCCAAACCTGTAGTTAGATGTTGAATTACAATATTATCCACTGAACCATAGAGTGAAAATACTCGATTAAGAACATTCTTTGTAATGTGTTGCTTTAGGTCTTCCTTTGTAGTAGGATGAATCAGATTTTGTGCTGTTATCCATAGCATAAATTCATTGTTTAGAGAGAAATCTCGTGGATTGACTGGAGAAGAAGATAGAAAAGAAGCCCTGATTAACTTCTCTAATCAATTATAAGAAGCTTTGATCTCAGATTGTATGGAATCAAAGTTCTTCCACTGAATTTTATGCATTTTCTACATTTAAACTTGAAATGAACACAGCTGACTCATAATTTCTTTAATTCGGGCAGAATCACATGTTATATACATTTATGATTTTACATAATTTAGTTTCATTTGATTAACTAAACAAGACTATACAACAACAAAGCGATGTCGTTTCGAAGGTTGTGGATTTGGCTTTTCCATGCTTTGTTCGGTGAAAGGAACTTCAACTCTTTGCCATTATTTCAATAGACCTCTCTCTGCCCCTATGTATTTGTAGAAGATGGAGTTCCATAAACATGGCGTTTTCCAACTGCTTTTCGTATCGTCTCTTTTATGCTCATTATCAAGGGTACACTCTACCTTTCTCTTCGTTTATCATCATAAGTTCACTTGTCTTGTATGTGTTATTCAGTTTTTTATCTGATCCGACTATTTGTGCTTTTCAATTTGGCCGATTATGGAATTCAGGCTGAAAGTATCAGATCAGCTCTTTTAACCGATAGCCAGAGTAGCCAATATCTTCGCTCTCCGTTAACCAATGATGGTGTCCAGGTTTTTTATATATATATATTATTATGTGTTCGACGATGCAATTTCCAATCTAAGTTGCTTGATGATGAATTCCACTTGATTCATATTGTGACATATTTACTTTTAACTTGTTGTTTGATTGAATACTATGCGTTTAACGAAGGACTTGAGAATTATAGCTCACTTATTACTAATGAATATGGTCATCTACTTTCTCATTATCGATTAATGCAATTAGACTAAATAAGTTTCAGACTAGCATTAGAATGTTGAGGAGGGTGACGACTTTGGTTCTCTTACTCATAATATGCTATTTTATCTAGTTTACGATGCAATAGATCCATTGTCATTGACCTGTATGTGCTTAGATGCATTATCATTGAGGCTCAGTGGCTGAATATGATTTATCAAGACCCAGTTTCTTCTAGGTTATACCTTTGGGCTTCAGAGAGGTGGTGTCATGGGTAGTTGGTGGCTGTCTATTTGGTTGTTTTATTGCATTAATTGAAGTAAATTAAAGTGATTACTGGTTCTGCGCATATATATGTATGTTGAGTTGCTTAGCTAGTTACTAACTACTAATGCATTAATACTTAAAATATGCATCAATATTCTTACATTTATAAATCTTGTAACTTTCAGTCTCACTCACTGTCGCCTCTGGAAGTTGACGCTATTGTTTCCTTCTTGCTTGGATATGCACCTCCTGCTATGCTATCAGATACTAGTTCAGCAAAGGTATTTCTGATTGTAGCTATAAATGTTTAATGTATTTACATCTCTACTTCTGAAG
>CATIWQ010088491.1:0-10873 GCA_949673415.1 Euphorbia schlechtendalii | reverse complement strand
TATACCTAAGCCATGAAAAAACAAGAAAATGGTAAAAGAGAAAATAAAAACTTAAAAATAGAGTAAAGTGAAAATATTTTGATGCTATGGTAAAAACAAAATTATTATGCCCAAACAAGGGATTGGCTTGTATTTCCCTAAAATTTATTACTAAAAAATAATTGTGAAAAAATAATTCCAAATATACTTGTAGTATGAGTCATAAAATTGAGTTTAAATGTTAAACTTTAGCAAAAAATATGAAAATTTTCAACCATATAATTTTTTTTACTTTAAATGTATATAATAAATATATATTTTTAACATAATAATTATTATTTTGGGCCGGACGGGCCGGGTTTGGGTTTTATTCTTAAAACCAAGCCTGGCATATATTTTACTCGGGCCGCTTCGGGTTCGGGCCGGGTCGGGCCTAATCACCAATCACCTTATCCATGCCCATCCCATGAAGAGCGGGTATGGACGGGTTCCGCGGGTCAACGGACTCGTGCCCAGGTCTATATATAAGGGATGATTAGGGATGACAACGGATCCTGGACCCGGCCCGGATCCGTGGATCCGAATCTGTTTTTTAAGATCTGGATCTTAATTTTATAGATCCGTCGGATCCGGGTCCAAGAAAATAGATACGGATCCGGATTCGGATTTTACAATGAAACCAGGATTCGGATCCGCATCCGTAATTAAAAATTAATTTTACTTTTTATTTAATATTTATTTCGAAAATATTTGATAGTTAAGATTTATTTATTATTTATCTCAAAAATATTGGATAATTAAGATACGTAAGTCTAATTGCATGAACATAATTAAATGAGCATGTAAACTATTTAAAATATGTGAAATGTACAAGTAGGGAAGCTAAAACTAAGAATTTGATGTTAATTACATGAACCCGTTTTAAATCCGTTTATGGACCTGGATCCATGGGATTCGTTGGATCTGGATCTGGATCCTTAAATTATGGATCAGGGTCTAATACATTTAAACGGATCCGAACTAGGTCCAAACTGGACCCGATCCGTATCCGGTCCATTGCCATCCCTAAGGATGATGTAATTGAAAACAAAAAGAAAAATTAGTACAAATTCAAAGATTCATGAATGAAATAAATAAATGAAAACTGTTACTCCCCCGTTTACTAAATATTGTCGTTCTAATTAATTCACAGTTTTTAAGATAACAATAAATCGAATGACTTGACTTACTAATTTACCCTTTCATAATTGTCCTATTCTATTTTCAAGACTTCATTAATATGTTTAAATATTGATTCCTATAATCTTCTTATATTATTATTGGACATTAAAATATGATTATTTTGAAAGTTGAACAAATTAATAGAAGTAAAAATAAAAAATTTAGAATAAAAACACATTGAAAATATAAAATTATAATAAAAAGAGATATCAAAATCCATCTAAAATGATAATTTCAGTACACGTAGGCAACAGAGACAGTCCACCTGTAACTTTAATGAAAGGGACCCAACTTGATTCTTTCTGTTACGCATCTAAAAGTAGCCTCAACGAACGGTCAGATTCCCATCACTAAAATTTAATATCTTATACACCAAAATTTGTCCATATTTGAATTCCATATCAGTACACTTAAGTTATACTAACAGTTTAAAATAATTCCCACAATAGAACAAACACTCACCTCTTCCCTTCTCTTCTCTTGTCTGCTCTGCCCTACACTTGTCTGAAACTGAAGTTGAAGCCTTCATTAAAACCCACTCAAAGCTGTCTCATTTTAGCCCATTTGAACTCAAAGTTTTCATCTTTACAGTTTTTTAAAAATACCCAATGGCTAAAAAAACATTTCCCATAACAGAACAGACCTCTGTCTGAAACTGATCAACCTCCATTAAAACCCACTTCTAGCTGTTCATTTTTAGCCCATTCTAACTCAAAGTTTTCATCTTTACAGCTTTTGAAAAATACCCAATGCCTGAAAATACATTTCCTGTAACTGAACAGACCTCTCTTCTTATCTTCTCTGCTGTTGTCTGAATCTGAACTTTTAAAACATCCTTTAAAACCCACTTTCATTTGAGCTTAAATTTTTCATCTTTTCAAAAAAACCCAATGGCCAAAACAAAACCTTCAACAAAACCCAGAAAGGAAATCCGCCAATTTGATCAAAAACAAGAAAAGCCTCCATCTTGGTCCGTTGTTAAAGGCCTATTTACCTGTAAAGACCTGAAGCAAGAAGAACAGCAGAAACAGAACAACAACAAGGAGAATATGAATATGAAGATGAAGAAGAAGAAACATAGCGAAGAACAAACTGCGGAGGAAATTAGCAGTAACAGCAGCAGCAGCAAGAAAAGCAAGAAAATAAAATGTTCAGGCTCATTATGCAGCAATACAAAAGTTATGCACAGGCCTGAAAATGCTTCATCCCCTGAACTTCAAAGGAAAAAGGGCTCTTCTTCTTCATCTTCTTCAATGAGATTGACTAGTGGCAATAATAACAATGAGAGTAATAACGGTACTGTTGTGTTTGCAAATTCAAATTCAACAACTAGTAGCAATGGTGGGTCATTTAAGGGAATGCCGTTTAGAAGATTCTCTGGATGTTATGAATGTAGAATGGTTGTAGATCCTGTTCTTGGATTCACTAGAGATCCTTCTCTAAGAAGTAGCATTTGCTCCTGTCCTGATTGTGGTCAGATTTTCATGAAGCCTGAAAATTTGGAGCTTCATCAGATTGTTAGACATGCAGGTAACTTCCCATTTCATTCTTCTAAATAACTAAATATTTTTTATGTTTCTTAGTGATCATTATTCATGTGTACGTTTCTTCATTTCAAGTTTTTAAGGCCATGTCTCAATTGGATTGATTTTTTTTGCTTGTTTTTAGCTTGCTTTTACTTATTTATATTATTGCAAGGAAGGTGGTCTAGTGTATAAGTTTAGTTCACTAGTGTCCATTTCAACATGAAATGAACTTCATGTATATTAACATTAGCAAAAACCAAAAATCAAATTACTTTCAAATTTAGCTGTATGTGATATTTTTTATTACATTACTTGAGAACCTCAAATGTTGTCGTTTTAGTCTTTTATCCGCTTAAATTTGTAAATGCAAGAATCACGACTTTTTTGTAACATGATTTGTTGTTCTAAGTATAAATAAAGTATTTTTTATCAATAAATTGCTATTAAAACCCATCTTGTTTCAAGTAATCATTTCAATTTAAATTATTCTGTTTTCTTGAGTACCCATTACATAATTTCATACATCCATCAAAACCCATTAATGGCACATTCAAAATCTCACAAATTTCTCTGAAAAACCGGATCTTTTGACAGTATCAGAACTCGGACCAGAAGACACAAGCAAGAACATAGTAGAAATCATATTCCAATCCAGCTGGCTAAAGAAACAGGCCCCAATTTGCCAAATAGACAGAATCCTCAAAGTCCACAACACCCAAAGAACCATATCGAAGTTCGAAGAATACAGAGACTCCATTAAAGCCAAAGCCAACAAGCTCCACAAAAAACACCCAAGATGCATTGCAGACGGCAATGAACTCCTCAGGTTTTACTGCACAAGTTTCACTTGCTCTTTGGGCCTAAATGGGTCCTCTAATTTGTGCAATTCGATCCCAAATTGCAATGTTTGCAGCATAATAAAAAGTGGGTTTAAAGAACCGAAAGGCAATAACAGTAAAGACGGGATTTTGACCACAGCAACGAGTGGGAAAGCACATGATAAAGCTGAAATTCTTGAAGAAGAGAAAAGTAATAGTCATGGTATAAAGAGGGCAATGTTGGTTTGTAGAGTTATTGCTGGAAGAGTGAAGAAGAGCATTGAAGGGAATATGGAGGATTATGATTCAGTTGCTGGTGAAATTGGGGTTTATTCTAATTTGGATGAATTGTTTTCATTCAATCCTAAGGCTATTTTGCCTTGTTTTGTTGTTATCTATAGTGGGTTTTAGTAGAAGATTTGTAGTTTTAATTAAGTGACTATTAGCCACAATAATTGGTACTATTTGGTTTTTTTCTTTGTAAGTTAAGTACATTTGATGTTTCTAAATTTGGATGCAGTGTTTGTTGAATTTGTACATAAATTTTGAAAATTGCACAGATTTTGTTTGAGTTCTCATTAATGCTATGATACCAATCTTTTTGAGAAACCGTAAGTTAATTACTTTTGGAAAATTAAATCAATTGAAAGGAAATATCAAACCCTAATTGAATTCTTAATACTAACATTGAAAAGTACAATTAGTACTTTCCATTGCACAGAATACAGTAGAGGATTGTGAAGATAAACGATTAACAATAAATTTGTTGAGTAAAACTTAACAATGCATTAAATGTGCATTGGGTGAATCTGCAATATCACGATTACCGAACTATACTAATATTAATAAAATTTATTTTGTAAGGAGTATTTTGAAAAGGAAAAAATAGAGTATGGGTCCTATAAACTATAGAATTAGTTTCTTGGAAAAACTGTACAAATCCTTAATTTAAGCTGGTATGGTATCTTTAACCAAGTCTATAACTGAATTTAATAATCTTTTGCATTTTAATAGGGTTTCCTCTTATTTTTTTCATTGAATAAGAGTAATAATTAAAGTAAAATGTTAGACACAATCCAAATTCTACAGACTTTGTTAAACAAAGTCTCAATTACTTTGTCCCTTATCATCATTGGATCAATGATATGATGATTAATCCAATAGTGAAAAAAAGAAAAAAAATTTACTTTGTTTAATTTTTAATTGATTCACTTCTTGTTAATTATAGGAGTAATACTACAAGTTAATTACAACTTTGGGAGGAAAGTAAGTTTAATGTTTATTCTTGTCACTTTAAACTTTCAAGAGATAAATTAAAATAATATTTCAGAATTGAACGATGCAAAAGCAAAGAAAAAAATATCATCATCTTCCATATATAGTTCCTTTCTTAAATGCTCACATATGACAATTTTTCTTCATTTTAGTCATGAGATCAGGTCCTCTTTTCCAACAAATTGTGGTATAAACATGATAACAAAATATGTTTTTTTTTATGAATCATTGATTTGTGCTACACTTTATATACAATAAAGAAAAAACGAATTCGAACAAAGGTTAACACATTGAATATTAATCATACCACCGGGGCACCAATTTCACAATGAACCCTTTAGGAGAAAAAACTCAATGCAAAATGAGATCTCATACACTGTTTACTAAATTATTATACAATAATTGACAAATCATCAGATAGTTATGGTATATGTATAGTCCCACGTAGAGTGGTTCTACAGTCTTAATCTAGAATAGCATCAAGATTATTTTTAAATGTTCCATCATGTTTGAGCTTATTGAAGTGTGGTACATAATGGAAAATGTTAAAATTGCGAGACTGAGAAAGGCAGTTTGCTTTACAGGCAGCCTTACCGCGCGAGCAAGGGCAGTGGGCATTGGCAATTGGTGTAGCCTATTTTGTTGCTTTTCTTGATTTCTGTTTATTACTTTTATTTGACTCTTGTTTTGTACTCATTACCTCATCATTTCATTGTATTTCTTGATTTCTCAACTCTATTCATAAATCTTAACCATCCAAGTATGGGCTTACTTAAAAAAGTTCTCCTTAACTAAGATCAATTTTTTGAGATTGGGAATCAACTAGGATCTTCTCTTTTGGGATTCTAATCCACTACTGTTTATCCTATGCCAACCAAGGTGTTCATTTTTAACTTACATTATACAGCAATACTTATAACATATGCATTATTCAACTATCCAACAATATTTGCAGTTTTCTTAATTTCTATGGTCAAACAGCAGACTCCTCCATTATCCCGTCTGTCAAACTCTTGTTACAATAGCAGTATAGTAGTTCTTGTGATGGATTTAGCTAATCTTTTTAATTAGAAGAGTTTATTCCAACTAGATCTTTAGATATATTTTAAAAAAGTTATAGTTCCTACCTTGCAATTTTTAAAAACGTTTTAGTGAAAACCCCAAACATTATTTCGAGAATCGGACCTACAAAATTAATACAGCTACAGCCTATATATTATTTTCACTTCAGATTACATCCACAAAAGTACTTAACCTTCGTGTTTCATTACTAGTCAAATTAGTCGGAATTAAACCAAATAAATTATGTTGTGGTTATTTGTTCTCATGAACGCAGTAACATAAAATTTTACATACCAAGTAACAAAACTATGTGCAAGTCACTGATTAATTAGTTAAAATCATTACAGAGTTTTATAATGCAAAATCTTTGTTATTGGGTTTGGGGAAAAATAAAAATGTCATATTGGTCTGCCTAATGCAGAAGCTTTGTAGTACAGAAATTGGAAAAATGAAAAGTGAGAATTTCAGGACTGGAAAGAGTATAAAAGAGGCACAAATCATAATGTAGAAAGCAGTAAAGTCAAAGAAAGTAAGAATGAAATGATGGGATAAGAAAGCAACTTAACATACAAAAAAAAAGAGTATTGTTTAAAACTGCTACAAGAATGCATGGAATAGAGCCTTTCCAAAGCAAGGGATAGAAGCTTAAGCTTGGCTTCATTAATTCTTGATTAATTTCATTTTTATAATCATCTACAACCCAGTTTAATCAACGTGTTTATAATTCACAATCAAAGTTAACCCACAAAAATATCTTCCTCATATTCATATGCAAAATCAAAATTAATGAGAAAATTAGTTCAAATATAATTTAATTATAAGAGACAAATTTGACTCGTAAGATTTAATGGATAAAATCTCAACATTACTCAATTTAACCATTCAACTTGACATTTGCGGAAAAATTATCTCAAAACAGCACATGTATCATCAATTTCCACGCATGCATTTGTTCTTGTACTTAATTTTGGTTCATATAGATCCTATCCTCTAGTTTCAGTGATCGATTCTAAATGGCCAGATGCATCAAGATGTATCCCAAATTATCCCATACCCCCTAAACATTACGTGTCAACTTCTGATTGCATCAACTTTTGAAAGATGTCTCCAATTAGAAGCTGATACGTGGAGTTCAAGAACAAAGGGATGCACTTTTTAAAAGTTAAGGTAATTACAGGATCACTGACATTGGGATTTTTAGGACAATTTGAGACATTCCTTATGCATTAAGTCATTCTAAATTTAACATGCAACTTGGTATTAAGTATTAGGGTAAACTTAAAAAAAGTACCCTGTGATGTCGGACATTTTCAAAAAGGGTCATGTGGTATTTCGAGTCTCAAAACGAGATCTGAGGCTTCGAACCGTTATCAAAACAAAAACTTTCCGTTAACCCCGTCAATTTTGCTGACGTGGCAAGGGGTAGTATGGGAAAAGCACAATTTTTCCAAAAAAAATTAGACTGTTCAATAACCCCTTCAATTTCCAAATCCCTAACTTTTCTGGGCAATTCCTCAAATTCATCTTTCTGTATCACTCTCTAAAATTCATCGCCCAACCTTTATTATCTTAGAAAAACCAACAAGAACTTAATGAAATTGAGTTGTTGTTCTCCAGTTGCAATTGGACCTGTATGGTGTTCACCGAAACTATCATTGGATGTTGGTCTAGGTGGTGTGGGAGTTTTTTTCTCTGCAAATTTTCATTATCTTTGCTCCTCTACATATGTAATCCTCATTTTCTCTTGCTTCCTCTTTCATAGAATCATCATTACTAACCCCGACGTCTGAAGTTGTCTGACCAAGGAAAGAGGGTAAACTACAATTTCTCGGCAAGTGACGATGGCAATTGAAGTTGTCCATCAAGGAATGAGAAGAATAACCGTTTTGGCTCAAAGATAGTCACAAAGTCCGGAGGTGAGATTCAAAATCACAGTCGTAATTAAAGAGATTAGAGATTTAGAAGTTGAAGCAAAGGAAATGGTATGAAATTAAACCTTTTTTTATGAAAAGAATTTGAGTCTTCGTCTGGTATAAATTTGAACTATTTTATTTTTCAAATTTATGGGGTTCCGATGCTTTGCCAATTTCGAATTAGAACCCAGATCTACTTTCCATTCATGTTTATGTGTTAATTGGAAGTTTTTAAAATGGAAAGAAATTAGGGTTAGACAGCCATCGTACACAACAAAGGGGGAAGAAGATCATGAATAGTGAATTTTCAAAAGTACCCATTGCCACGTCATCATTTTTTACGGGGTTAACGGAAAGCCTTTATTTTGATAACAGTTCGAAACCTCAGACCTCGTTTTGAGACCCGAAATACCACAAGACCCCTTTTGAAAATAACCGATACAACATAGTACTTTTTTGAAGTTTACCCTAAATATTAACATGCTCGACATTGACACAGTGAAATCCCATCAGAGACCATTCGCCTCATTAAAACTACTAGCAATATATCATCAAAACTTTGTTATTAATACCACAATAAAAGATACGAATGCTTTGAACCTGACTACAATTACATATAAGACACCAACCAAAACTAAAAAAAAAGGGAAAGTTATATAAATGGGCTGAAAGTTAAGAATAATTTCAACCCAAGTTTTGTATTCTAACTTATTTGACCAATTAAGTTTCATATTTACCTTCTATACGCTACAAAGATTCTGTGTTCATCTGCATTACCTTCTACGTTTATTTTTTATTTTTCTTATCTTATTTCGTCATTATCTCTTAAACTGCTCATTTTTTTGACATGATGCTTTAGAGTTTTTTGTTCGTCTCATTTTTATCTTCGAAACGCCATCCATTGTGATATACTTTTCCAAAATATTTTTTCAACTGGTAAGAAACAGGTATATAAGTGGTATGTAACTGGTAGGATAAAAATGAAGTGTCAATTTTGTTATGAAAGTATGGTAGGAACACAAATACATGTCAAAAGTTTATCTCCATAGCAATAAACAAACAACTATAATCTTAAAAGTAATGAAAATGCATTAGAAAGTGATTACAACATGTGAAAAAGAATTATACAAAAGTATTGTATAAAAAATATTAGGCATCTGGTATGTAACTGGTATGAAGAATAAAAAATGCCAAAACTAGTAAGAAACTAGTAGTTAGGTGGTAGGAAACTAGTTTGAAGAACAAAAAATGTCAAACCTAGAAAGAAAGTGGTAGGAAAATGGTATGAAGAACAAAATATGTCAAAATAATCTTGAAAATTAATTAAAATGCTTTAGAAAGTGACTAAAACATGTAAGATAAAACTATTGAATCAAAATAATAGAAAACTAGCATGTATATGGTATTTAACTGGTATTGAAATTAAAATAGTAAGAATCTTGTATCTAACTGGTATGAAGAATAAAAAATGTCAAAACTAGTAAGAAACTGGTATCTAACTGGTATTTAACTGGTATTGAAATTAAAATAGTAGGAATCTTGTATATAACAGGTATCTAACTAGTATGAATAACAAAAAATATCAAAACTAGTAAAAAAATGGTAGGAAACAGGTATTGAAATTAAAACAGTATGAATCTTGTATCTAACTGGTATTAAGAACAAAAAATGTCAAACCTAGTAAGAAAGTGGTAAGAAACTAGTATCTAACTGGTATTAAAATTAAAACAGTAGGAATCTGGTATCTAACTAGTATCTAACTGGTATGAAGAACAAAAAATGTCAAAACTAGTAAGAAAGTGGTAGGAAATTGGTTTTTAACTAGTATTGAAATTAAAACAGTAGGAATCTGGTATCTAACTGGTATGAAGAACAAAAAATGTCAAAACTAGTAAGAAAGTGGTAGAAAACTTGTATCTAACTAGTAATGAAATTAAAACAGTAGGAATCTGGTATCTAACTGGTATGAAGAATAAAAAATGTCAAACTAGTAAGAAAGTGGTAGGAAACTGGTATCTAACTGGTATTTAACTGGTATTGAAATTAAAACCGTAGGAATTTGGTATCTAACTGGTATGAAGAACAAAAAATATCAATACTAGTAAGAAACTGGTAAGAAACTGGTATCTAACTGGTATTTAACTGTTATTTAGCTTGTAATTTTGTGCATCTTATTAGAATCTGGTAGGTAACTAGTATTTAAGTTGTATTATCTTGTAGTTTTTTGCATTTTGTTAAAAATCTGGTATATAACTGGTATTTAGCTTATAATTTTCATCATCTTGTTAGAATCTAATAGGTAACTAGTATCTAACTGGTATGAATAACAAGTTGTGTTAAATTAATCTTGAAAAGTGACGAAAATGCATTAGAAAGTTATCTAAACATGTAAGATAATTAATTACACCTAATCAGCTGATTTAAGTTCAGAAATACTTTGAAGAGCAGGCTTCCCAAGACCAATGAGAGTGATACAAATATGATTAGTGTATAAATTTACAATTGCATATAGCCTAATCAAATCCTATACAGCCTAATGAAATCCTCACATCAATTACAACACAAAAACGGCATAATCCTTCTGCAAATTAACAACAAAAACAAACACAAAGAGACAAAACGAAATCTATCAGCAACAATAGGATTTCAACTCCATAGATCCTCATTCTCAATTGAAAAAAAAAATGGTCGAAAGCTAGAAAATTTGAATTGTCCAGAAAATTTAAGAATTGCAGAGAGCAAAAACTTGAAAAAACTTTGATCTGGAGAAAATCGAGGATAATCAAAACAAGGAAGAGAGATTTTGATAGACAGAAACGTGCAATATAAAAAGAGGAAGCAACTGAAGCTTGATAAAATAGTGTATATATAGAACGTATAGAGTGAAAACTGAAACTTAAAATTGGTTATAGAATGCAAAAGATAAGTTTGAACGTATTTTTGTAAATAAGTTTCACAAACCATACAATTTTTACAATTAAGTTATATAAATGGGCTGAAAGCTACAAATAATTTCAGCCCAAGTTTTGTGTCCTAACTTATTTGACCAATTAAGTTTCATATTTACCTTCTATACGCT